>BGPR01038881.1:0-14519 GCA_013235015.1 Araneus ventricosus | reverse complement strand
ATCATTAAGAAAACATGTACCCTTATGTGCACTTTAATAAGGTGACCTACCGTCCTCACATGATTACATGCTTTATATGATTTATAAAAATTAAATTATCAAACAATGATTTATTCGATTGAGAATTTTGATAAACTTCCTCTTTTTTAAAAAATATAGCAACCGCAACAACGTTGATGTTGTCCGATTCTGTAATTGATAAAAATTTGAGTCTATACATTTATAAATATGCATAGAAAGCGAAAGAAAACTCAGCGCCTGTTTCGAGTAGCTAAGGCAGACATTTCTAAAATTAGAAACAGAAGAATTTCTGGAAAACAAACTATTGTGAAATCATGAATGAATAAATGATTAATGTATTCACATTCGTCTAGCACGAAGAGTTAAACTTTTTTTGGAGACACAGAAGATCAATTCAGACTTATTTCTTTAAGAAAAGGAGTCAAGACAGAATGCCAGACAAAACAGAAAGGAGCTTGAATAAGAAAATAGAATTCTTTCATTTCTACATTGATAGCAAAAAGAGGGTGTGGTTAGAATTGATAATATTCATGTATTGTTTTTAATCCTTTCTTTTGTCGTTGAGTTTTCGGTATCGAATTTAGATGTCGTTTGAATAAAGTGAATCCCTGAAAAAAATGTAGAGGCGAGAAACTAATAAAGCTGTTATTGGTGGGCAGGATTGATATTTTCTTTTTCAGAAAAAATGATATAGAAGAGAAATATTCTGCATCTTTTATTGCAACTTACCGATCCGATTTCAAAGCGAATTTAGAAACGAACCTAGATAGATATTTTTATTTTTTGGAGTCACATTTCTTTAATACATATTTGGAACCAACTTTAACTATTTTAAAAATACCTTTTAAGAGAATTGTTAACGGAAGTTGGAATCCAAAGTCCGTTAACCCTAACTCGATGTCCATTACTTCTATGTACCTTTTCTCAAAATCTGTTAATTCATGTTTGAAATTTTTTATACGAGTAAAGTACATCTCTCTCATTATACCGAAATGATTTTTAAAAAATTCAAAAATTTATTTTTTACACATTTTTTGTGTCAAAACAAAAGATGTAAAATTGGCCATTTCGATGTATCTTTTCTCAAAATCTGTTATAGATACATGTTTGAAACTTTTTATACAAGTAAAGTACACCTTTCACATTATACTAAAATGTGCGTTTTTTCAAAAAAACTCAAAACTTTATTTTTTACAATTTCTTTGTGTCAAAATAGGGTAAAACTTCACTATGTCTAATTAAATATTTTGTAAATTGATAAAAAATTAAAAATTAACCAAAAGCTCATTCCAATGTAATGAGAAAGGTGTACTTTACTTCTATAAAAAATTTCAAACATGTATTTATAACAGATTTTGATAAAAAGGTACATTTTTTTGTTTTGACACAAAAAAATAATTTTTTTGAATATAAAAAGAAATTACTTTAGTATAATGAGAAAGATGTACTTAACTTGTATAAAATATTTCAAACATGAATCTATAACAGATTTTGAGAAAAGGTAAATCGAAGGAACAGGTTAGGGTTAACTGACTTAGGGTTTCAATTCTTAAATGAATAGATAATATACTGAATATCTATAAAAGATTATTGTATAGAAATTTAACTTTTTGCTTTAAAAAATTATTCAAGAAAACCTTTTTACTTTGTATTTCTATTTGATATTCTCAATTGCAATGAGTTTAAAATAAAAAAATTGTTTAATAAACTCACCATTATTTTTTATCTCAATTAAAGAATGGACGGTTAAATTATGTTCACAAATCCAAATATTAATGTAATGAGGAAACAGGAAGTTTTTATTTAATTATTTAAGAGCTTTAAAATCAGAAGCCTGATTTAGTAATGTTAGGGAATAATACTTGGAAGACATTTTATAACCAACTGGTCTACATTTGCGTTACTAGAGAGGAAGAATTTTGCAATCAAACTCATCCAAGTGAAACAATTTCTTCTAAATTCACAGCTATTCTCGTAATTTCTTAAATGAGTACATGTAAGAAACTGGCATATTTCAAAAGCTGAACTTTTCTCCAAGTCAATCACAACCTCTTTTGACAAGCCTTAATCTGCCAGTTCTGATATTTATCTTTTTACCTTTTAGAAATATTTTAGTCCCCCCCCCCATTGTTTCAACTCTAATTTCTACCATGACTTCTCTAACTTAACTGCCAAGTTGTCAATGATTACCTGACGCATTTTGATTGAGTACTCCATTGAACGTCTAGAAATTTCGTTCCGAATTTACCTTAAAAAATAAACAATTGTTTGACTCATCATAGCCTATAAACAGGTTCTTGTGCCATAAAACCCTAAACAAATCAAACCGATAAATTACATAGCTAACCTGATGTTTTCCCTTGCTCCCATGTTGAATCATTCGTATGTTTATAATGAAATTCACTGTGATTTTACTACCGTCAGGTTTGTAGTAAAAGTATTTTCCAAGAGCAATTTTTCAAAGCATTCTTCCATTTAAAAAAATTACCCTTTTAAAACGAACGAGAAAATAACAATTTGGCCATAACAATACATTTTAACGTAGGACTACGTTCCTCCCATTGGGGTCTCAGGAAGGAATTTGATTCACACGCCAAAACGCCACAAAAATCGCTGTATGGGAGATCCATCATATCTCGGTAACTACATATGCTATAAACATAACTAATGCCTTATTTTAGAGATAAAGGGTAACAACAGAAGTTACAAAAAATAATTTGAAAATCGGAAAAAGATTCACGCGACTAAAGCATTCCTACGCCTTTTACACTAGCGGCTGTTTGAAAAAGACAGCCTTCCGCCATTTTTTATCTTCCAGACAATTTGATAATAACAGTAAAGATTTTCAATTTGTCGCTTCATTTCGCCTTCTGCAGGAAATACATTTTGGAGTTGGTTGTCGTTAATAAAGTCTGTTTATTCCAATAATTTTGCAATAACTTTTATTCCCTACTCCCAAAGAATTTTTATATTTTACATTCAACATATACGTGAATAATTCATAGCTGTTATGTTCAGGTGTCAGAAAATAACGCCGTCCACCGGGGGGCACCAGGAGTAAGTGGACGAGAAACCGCCGGATAAGTAAGGAGGTTCTCGTTTCCCTAGTGAGAATAGTAATAGTGTGGGGTTAAGTTACCTCCACTACGGTGATTCCTACGGGAGGGTTGAGCGTTGGTCGGTGATTGCTATTAGGTCTCCGACCTCATATTCCGACTGCTATTGTGGCGATCGTTCTACATATGGTCTCGAAAGCCTAGGCAGGGAAGGGGTAGCTCCTCGTGTTTGTGTCAGAAAATAGCTGTATTAATGAAGGAGTTTGCTATTTTGAAGCGTGGTCGGATGTTGAGAACGACGCCTGAGCCAGCACCCTTTCCTGGTCCTAGATCAGAGATATTACCTTTAGCCCACTGGCCTTCGCAGAGGACTTTGTAAATAAGTGTATAAATTACCATTATGAAAGACAGCAAATGATTAGGAAAATAATGTGATTTTATTTGTTTTATTAGATTAACGTCCCACTTCATGAGGGCATTTCGGAACTGATCTCGTAAATTTGTACTGAGGTCAAACTAAACAGTATAAGTTATCATTTTATAAACATTGTAAAAACTGTAAGCTAGTTATTTGCAGAGTCCTTGATTATAAAACGATATTATGTCGCCAGAGAGTCAGCTATACATTTAAAAATTATCTGTGCCCGTCCATGAATTTGGAAATTAATTGGTTGCAAAGTATTATCCTAAAAATTCTGTATATCAATTATATATTGCTACAAATATCCAACATAATTTGAAAGGATCTCACCTTTTGCTTAACTGTCTGATTCCTGAGGCCGTTGAAAAAAGGGTTCTAAAAGTACGGGAACGTCCTATCTACTCTATCAAAGATAAGGTAAATTCACTTCCCTTCTCAAAAACCACAATGACTGCTGGCATTGTCCGAATTGTAAGAAAACTCCCCTCTTCCCCAAACACATCTGGGCGAGCCACTCTAAAGAAGAAAGCACGCGCCGCGGGTGTGAAATCAATCACACTGAACGAAAGGGGGTGGAAATTTCAGAGTGACAATCGGACGGCTATTGTTTTTTCGCTTGAAGGGACGTATGGGACGGTCCCGTATGTATAGAGTTAAATACATGATATATAGCATTTACTATCGTTTAATCTGAGTGGTTATGATGTCTGACTATTCTTTGATCTCCATAGGCTGTTGAATTATTTACTGGATAATTAGTGTTTCAAAGAATACTTAACAGTGCACGTAAGAACCTTTCTCAGAGAATTGGTTACTAATGAACTTCCAGCTTATTATGAACTTTTAATCATCAACTTCTATCTACTTTCTAACCTTCTGCTTTTTTTGCTTTTTAGTTTCTTTTCATTTCCTTTATTATTTTTTAATTATTACTAATATAATAGCCCAGATCCTCCGGTAACGCTCTGACTTCACCAACAATAAAACTTGCGCCATAGCACTGCGAGACGTTGAACAGCATTATTTCATTGTTAGAGAACCTAAATTTCAGTAATTTTAAAAGAGAATAATGCCCCTAATTTCACCTAATACCTAAAATAGTGAAATAAAACTTTCTTATCGATTGATATAAAATTTATCTCTGCTATGATCAATAGTCTCGAGAAATTTTAAATTATATTAATCCTATATTTCAAATTAATTTCCATTTTAATAGAAAGTAGTAAATTACGTCAGTGGTATATCAGCGCGATAAGTAGTTTGGACGCTAAATTGTATCTGAACGTACCGTATGATAAGTTGTTTTCTTGCCAAGAATTAAATTAGCAACAGTGGCTTGAATCTACCCATACGTTCTCAACGGCCGCCAGTTCCCGTTAATTCAGCTACACGATAATTATCACCAAATCGCAGGGGCAAACTTTCGGTCATGTTGGAAATGAACGATGAGCCTGTCTTTTCAATGTGCGAGAGTCGGCGTTGCACTTTCAAGGTCGGTCTAAGATTCCCAATTACGTTAAAATTTCATAATAAAGACATTCTGAAGTATATGGAAAATTATTAAACAACGAAAATACTTCACACGGAATGTTGTTTACCAAGAGGGTTTTGAATAAAGAAATATTTTTAAATAATATGTAAATAAAAAAATATTTCCGCCATAAAAACACGCTTATTTTATTTGTGTTCATCGTTAAACATTTCTCCTCGTGATATATATCTATTTAAACACATCAAATTTGAAGGAAATCTCTCGAATGAAGAGGTAATTTTAACCGTCAAAACCATGACGGGTAATTTTCTAGTTTATATGTAAAAGCCTTTAATTTAAGGTAGGTTTGTCTGCATTGTATATTTTACATTACTTTCAAGTATTTTATGTGTGTAACTTAAGTATATTTAGTGTTTGTTCAAAATCGAAATTTAAGTTTATAAAGGTTTTTTGAGTGAAAATTTTAAGGAAGAATAGGGAGCAGGATGTCGTCGGTTCACGAGGTATCATGCTGCAATGAGTTGACCAAGGTTTACCTCTTCTACTTCATAACTAAATTAATTGCTCTTAAAACTATAAATATTTTTGTAGTTTTATGAATAGTGTAAAAGTATGTACTATTAAAGGTCTAAGTTTCAAAATTCTAGTAATATATGAAACTCATGTTTGTTGACTATTAAGTCATTCCATTGACAGTAATCCATCCATTTTAGAATCGATGGCGAGAGTGGCACTTTGAAAAAATCTCGCCATTCGAATTTCTTCCCATTTTTTCCATTTTATTTGTTTAATCTTAATGTGTTATAATTTTATTGAAGCTAATGATTCTTATTGTTTGATCTGTCTTAATTGGTTGGTTGATTATAGACAATAATGCAATAACTAGATGTCATGCTTTGCGCAAAAGGTATATTGTTATTGATATTTACTTCTTCTGTAATTTCTTTATTGCCTTTATTAAAATATCTTTCTTTTGTATTTTATTGGAAGTTGCTGCATTTTGTTTAATGTAAAGTTTAATTTTTGTTTCTTGCTAAATTATTCTCAATTGTAAATTTTTGTTCTTATTATTAAGGCAGACTACAAGTTTTCACTAATGCGATTTTAGGTCTTATGAATCCCATTGTAAACAAATAGAGAGCTACTGTCTTATTTTTAAGCTGCTTTATTTCCTTTAGTCTTTAAATCTTTTGTTAAAGAACTTTCTGCTGCCTGTCTGTGGTGAATTACAACATCTGTTTGTTGGTTGTTACATTATTTCGTAAAAACCCAAAAGAGACTGCACAGTTTCCTTTTTTCTGTTCAGTCTTGCCAATTTTTCCTCCTGCCATATTTTTAAAACCAATTTTGTCCTGAAAAGTTTTTTAGTAGTCGAAGTTCTAATATTGTTAGGTTCCTGACAATTTAAAGTACTAGAAATAAACTAAAAAAGAGAATAAAGAAATGGATTGTTTCTGCTTTGACTTCAATCGAAATGGAAAAGTGATGAAAGAAAAAAGGATACAATACAAAGCATCGCAATCTTTCGAAATAGCATGTATTTCCTTGTCAGTGTTAAAGAAGTCATGCACAACAAAAAAATAAATCTTTTTAGTTTCTTAGGGAAGGGATAATGAACTAAATAAATGATCATTAATTTTATCGGTATGAAAACTGTAATAACAAACTAACTGATGGGCTACAGTTTTTTTATAACTCATGATCTGAAATATAATCCCTTAGATTCAATGATATGTATGCATAAATTCTCTCACACAGACAATGCCGATTAGAATTAACAACGCATTCCATTTTATTCTATACAACTATTAGGCATAATGGACACAGTCATGTGTACATCTTTATAAAGCCAAGAACAATACAAAAATATTAGGCATAAAATAAGAAGAAGAAAAAAGGAAAGACACATGGCTTACACAGGTTACTGTTCACAGGGTATAACAGGACTCTGGTTTCCTTATTGTTCTGGAATACCATCTGGAATTCGTTTTAGCAGAAAAGTAATATCTTAGGATCATAAGATTCCTAAACATTGTAGCTAAACCCTATTATCCCACTATAAAGAACTTACATTTGATATTCTGGGATTCTTTAAATTTTGCAAAAGTGCTTATATATATCGAAATCGCTTCCAATTTCGTCGAGGTAACTTTCAAATCCCAATAATAGATATACTAAAACAAAAAAAACTTAAAATTAATAAAAAGGAAAGAAAAGTATAGATAAAAACAGCAGATTTAAATATAAACGATGACAATACATCTTTAGGCGTACAGGACGCAACAGCCTCAAGTGATTGCATCAACAGAAGTTTAAAACGATAATATTTAAAACACATAAAAATTAATTTAGAAATTAAAAAAATGTTCAAAAGAAAAGAAAATGAATGAGGAATCGAATGGCGAACTTTATCGAAGACCACTCACCACATCACTGAATTTTAGCATAATTCATTATTTGTATCTTGTATTATGTTTACAAATAGCTGCATTTGGTGCCTTATATAATACTAAGAATTTTATTAATGTTTTAATTAATTACTTAATCAATTTTTAAATAATATTAAAATTAAATAATTATAACTGTAATTTCAAATCAAGTATTTGAAGGTTGTCCTACTAAGTAAAAGCTGTTTACCGGTAATGGTATATTTCCACGGAGTATAATGACCCTGATAATCATTCGACTTGTTGGTTGAAAAGCTTCTAATTTTCTTAAACACATAACGTTGGAAAACATTAAAAATAAATCAAGGCAGACACTAGGTCTTTCATTGCATTTTTTCGACACATATTTTTTAAATTTTATACATTAGAAAACATTATTTAAACCATTAACTCGAGTAATCAACCCTTCGTTCTCCTAATTAGTTAAAAGCGTTACCTTAATGTTTCAATATTTCTGCTTTCAGATTTATTTCTATAAAAAAAATGACAAAAAATGTTACTGAACTTTTGAGCCGGACCCATTCCAGCAATAACTTGGCAATAAAGTCATCCTTAAAGCCCCATCAACAGTATATCCCACTTATTATTTTAAAGAAATTACTGACATCATCATAAAGCAAATGCTTACAAGGTATATGTCCTGGCAAAATCAATACAAGTGCCTTCAGTACAAACACTTTCCTCGTAAACTCACCTCATCCATCTTACCAGTGCCGTGTCCCAATGACCGTTGAGAGGTAATGTGCATTTAACTTTCTATGGCCTGGCAATAAAAAAAAAGTAACGTTGCAGAAGGAAATAATTTACCAAAGTGAAAAGTGGGGTGGTCGGAGGAAAGAGGGTGTCTCAGGGTGGTGGCATCAGCTGGCGAGATTTTGCCCTAACTGACGTTGGTTTTGTGGTAAGATTTTGCCACGGAGTTAAGCGACGTGTTGTAGAATATCGAGGCAGAGAGCATAACTCTCTTTGGGAGTTGGTGAGCTGATGGAGTTAGTTTCCGTCTTCTTTTTCAAAATATAGTTGCTTAGTTTATTTGAGATGGTTTGTGATTTCTAAAGAGTTTTGAGGAAAACAGCCCGAAGAATCCATCCAAGGAGATTTAAGCAAAAATAAGATTTTACATTAATAGAAATTTAGTTTATTACTTTATTTTTAAAACACACACGCAGGAGAAATTGTCTATTAAATGCCCAGTATGCCTTTACAGAATGGACCAATTTATCTCTAAAAATCTTGAGAATAAGACTGAAGCTCTATTGCTTGTTGTTGCCAATGGGACAATATATTGAAAATTTTATTAAATCAATTTACAATATAGAGATGTAGCCTGAGGTTGATAAAAAAGAAAAAATAAATTGCTTACTCTTGAGGTTGCAAATTTTTAGCTTTATTTGTACGCTTGAAAGTACCATATTTTATCTCTACACGTTGATGGAAATTCCTTATTGATATTGTCGCTATTAAAATTCATCTGTGTTTAATATTATAGAATTTCCTCAATTGTTTCAGTCAAATCCTGCATACAGTAGGTATTAAATTTTTTTTAAATATAAACCATACTTAAAACAAAAAACAGGATTTTTAAAGCATTTTTCCTATATTTATTAACGAAATAAAGTTAAAAAATATTTAAAATCAATTTAAAAAATCGGCTTTTTAAGGGTTAATATCCCAAGACTGACAATCCTAGCATTGTTTGCTTTAACAAACTGTTTTTTAGCTATAAACCATAATTTAAAACAAAAACAGATTCTTAAAGCCTCTATATTTTATTAACGAAATAAAGTTAAAAATATTTTAAAAAATAATTTTTTAAAAAAATAGGCTTTAAAGGTTAAAGAGAACAGAAAATACTGTTTGTGTAAATGAGGTTAAAGGTTTCTGAAGGGGGACTGGACTAAATATTGACACAATGTAAAAAATTTCCTGAAATGAATTTTAAGCAAACATGATATTTGATAAATTTGGCTTATATTTTACAATTTGGACATGCTTCCTCGTTCGAAACCATTGGACCTTGGGAGTCGCAGGTCTTGAAAATTCATTTATACCCTTTATAATGCGTGGGTTTGTTCTGAGGAAAAGATATTGACTTTTTCTACAGCTTTAAAAGGTTTTAAAAATAAAGAGTCTACATAAATTTTAATCAATACGTTTTATCCTTAAGTATGATTTCGTTTCTTAGAAATTGTCGAATCTTGGATTTATTTTTGTTTATTTTAGTTATTCCTTGGGTATTTTATCGATTTTGAATAGTTTTAAAAATTTCTAAATGGTTTGTTGTTGAAAAATGCTTCGAAATTAACTAAAGTAAATGTTGAAAGCTAAAATAGATTTTGATAAATTTTAATAAAATGGTTGAGTATAATTGTCTTTGAAATTTTAAGACTGGGCGAGTGCCAGAAAATCGAGTTAAAAGTTTCTATCCGTAAGAAACATCTGAATTCTTTTTATGGGGACTTTAGAAAATTTATGGAATTTGAATTTATACTTTAAATCTTCGATATAACCACGTGCACAAAATTCTAATGTGTTTCGGGAGAGTATACATCCTGGCTCACAGAAAAGAATCAATTGATTAACAGAACCAGAAATCTTCTTAAATTGCTGAGGAGTTTTGTTAATGGAAAGTAAATTTTAGTTTTCATATAAAAGGCTTAAAATAACTGAGATTCCTCCACATTTATTATGATGCGGTTGCAGTGCTATCAAGAAGAAGTGAAAGAAAATAATTTTTGTTTAAAATTTTCTAAATAATAATATTATATTTAGTTTGATAAGCATTTTTATACAGATTCAGTTCTTAGGCTAGCAGATAATTGCATTTTATTCAATTCTCTGTTATTCTAATTTATTTGGGCAAAAAGGTATGTAAATCGGGAAAGTTGCTTTAAAATAATTGGTTTTATAAGGTACGCTAAGAACTCAAATTATGCTATCACGGTAGAATTATTAGATTTTCTACAAATGAATTGCTTATTCTCGTTCCAGTATTGAAATGTTCCTGATGTTGTAATATCTGCTAACTAAATATACGTAAAGCTTTTTATAACCTAAGAACACTGATTCAAAATATAATATATCAAGTTTTGATTATATCATTTTTTTATTATATTATTTCTTTCAATAATGACTTTTTTACATTAAATTAAAATTGTGTGATCATTTATTGCTTTATTTTTCTTTCAAAAAATTAAACACTCTAAGCCTTTTGGAACCTAGAATTACTTCAGAAGAAAAAATTCTTCTACAGAAAATATAGAATTACTTCAGAAGAAATATTTCAGAAAGTATTCTTTTATTTTTATCTGATCTAAACATTTTTTTAACAAAACAGTTTCACTCCCTTTTCATGTCTATTCAGAGAGCGAAAAAATTCCTCTACACCTTTATATTTATTTAAATGTCCGCACCAATTTTTATTTTCATCATGAGTATTATTGTGTTCACTTTTCGTCCGTTTTAAAATGAATAAGATAATGCTGCATAATGATACATTATTTCTTTTATCTTATAGTACATTATTTATTTACTACTCTAAGCACCTTCTTTTATATTTATTTAAAATGTTAGCGCCAACTTCTTTTATTTTCATCATGAGTATTATGATGTTTACTTTCGTCCGTTTACTTTAATATGAATAAGATAATGTTGCATAATGATGCATTATTTCTTATCTTAATTGTACATTACTTGTTTACTACTCTACACTTTATATTTATTTAAATGTTCGTAACTCCACCAACTTTTATTTTCTATCACGAGTATTATTATGAGCTTTCGTCCGTTTACTTTAATATGAATAAGATAATGCTGTATAATGATGCATTATTTCTTATCTTATTGTACATTATTTGTTTACTACTCACACTTTTATATTTAAATGTTCTGCACCCACCAACTTTTATTTTCTTATCAATGAGTATTATTGTTTGTTTTCGTCCATATTTTAATATGAATAAGATACTGCTGTATAATGATGCATTATTTCTTATCTTGTACATTATTTGTTTACTAATTTTACACTTTATATTTATTTAAATGTTCGTAACTCCACCAACTTTTATTTTCATCATGAGTATTATTATGTTTGTTTTCGTCCGTTTTATTTCTTAATATGATAATGTTGCATAATGATGCATTATTTCTTATCTTATTGTACATTATTTGTTTACTACCTATTCTTTATATTTATTTAAATGTCTGCACCCTTAACAACTTTTATTTTCATCATCACGAGTATTATTATGTTTGTTTTCGTCCGTTTACTTTAATATGAATATGATAATGTTGCATAATGATGCATTATTTCTTATCTTATTGTACATTATTATTTGTTTACTACTCTGTTCTTTATATTTATTTCTAAATGTTCGCACCCCAATTAATCCTTTTATTTTCATCACGAGTATTATTATGTTTGTTTTCGTCTCGTTTATATTTCTTTAATATTAAGATAATGTTGTATGAATGATGCATTATTTCATCTTTATTGCAGGCTTCATTATTTGTTTACTACTCTACACTTTATATTTATTTACCAACTTTTTTTTTTTTCATCAATGAGTATTATTAGCGTTTCATTTTCGTCCGTTTATTTTAATATGAATAAGATACAAGTGTTGCATAATGATGAATATTATTTCTTTATCTTATTGTACATTATTTCATTTACTACTCTGCTTTTTATATTTATTTAAATGTGCCTCGCAATCCCACCAACTTTTATTTTCTTTCACTATGAGTATTATTGTGGTGTTCACTTTCGTCCGTTTATTTTAATATAATAAGATAATGTTGCATAATGATGCATTATTTCTTATCTTAGGCCATTATTTGTTTACTACTCTACACTTTATATTTATTTAAATGTGTTCAAACTCACCAACTTTTTATTTTCATCATGAGTATTATTATGTTTGCTTTCGTCCGTTTACTTTAATATGAATAAGATAATGTTGCATAATGATGCATTATTTCTTATCCTATTGCATTAATATTATTTCTTATTTTACTACAAGTCTACAATACAGATACAATGTACAATGAATTACACCTGCTATAGAATCAATTATCAGAAATGTCTTTTAAAAAAGACATTTTTCTTATTTTCGATATATATGAAACAAACGGATTAGACTTAATAACGAGTCAGCAAATATATCTATACTAGCCGCCTGGAGACCATGCCCGCTGCCTGTTTATATTAGTTTTATTTTTGTATTTCACATTAATTAAAGCATACCCCGTCGTAATAACTCAGGAAGGGATGAATAAAAAAGGATTATTTTATTGTATTTGTCAGATAGTAAAAGTGTAAAGACGTAAATTTTAAAATGCCATAGATACAATTCCCAGTGGCGATGTAACAAGCAACGAAACTTAAATATTACTCTTCAAATAACTCTCACTCAATTCATCTTATCACTCATCGGTAAAATAATTAACCTCTGACCATAGGTCGCAAAAGCGTGACCGGCAAAACTAAAAAATCTCTTAAGTCAAACAAATTTTGAATAAAACTCCATACACAATATACAAAAAAATTCTATGCGTTTTCATGCCTCATAACTTTAAAACACAGGAAACACGAGACAACGGTTGAATACAAAAACAAACAAAAAAACCTGAAAATGAAATGTCTGTTGCCACAGTGTGTTAAAAGAGGCCATACTTTGAAGCAAGCGCGATAAAATACACGTAAATGAATAAAGAAAATTTAAGCCATTTAATTTCCAGCAAGAAAACAATTTATATTATTTTCACAAACTGTAATCGATTACAAAAGCGTATGAATAAAAAGATTTGTTGAAATAATGAGATGGTATGAAGTTTATTTTACAAATAATAAAAACATTGTTGCTAATCATGATTTAAACATTTTGAAACACGATTAATTAAAAAATTGAACAAAATGTCGCATGGAAATAAGATCGGTGTTATTGAAAATCGATTTTTTTTTATCTTTAAGATGATGTAAAATGGTTTTGCGATAATAGATCTCGAATTATTCCGAAAACGTTAAAATTTAAGGTAATTTAAATAAATTCTAATTAAAATTTATTTCGAAAATCCTTTCTAGTGAGCACCTACTACCCAAGAAGCAACATGCCTGCCACCTCAAGTTTTTTTAGTGCCAGTGGTTTGGGAGATTTTACGAGTGAGTCAGTGAGTGAGTGATGGTATTTGCCTTTATAAAGATACCTACTACTAATACTAATTACAGTAGTAACAGTTATCAATTATCTCATACGGCATTGAAAAAAAATATGAAATGCAATGAAAGATTAAAGCTTAGATATCAGATCGAACAAAGCATTTATTTTACTGTATATGATAATTAAAATCTTAAAATGTATTGATGTATCGTGCAGCACATTATGTGTTATTACATAATAAAGAATTCTTTTAAAGATAATACAATGAATAAAGAAAGGAGTTTGCAGTGAATTCGTATCTTATTTCATAAATCTCTTTTCATTTATCTAATCGTCCATAAGAATTCAAATTTCTTTAGAATTCATAACATTGAAAATCCTCAACCAAATTGCATTCAGATTGAAATAAAATATCATTAAATATACTTGATCGTTTAAATATTCTTTTCAAAAAGTTCTTAGTCCAAATGAGTGTTCAGGGAAATGCATCTGAAACAATTCACCTGGAAATTTCAAAACATTTATTTTCCAATCTCACTCAAGTTTCACTTTACGGAATCAGGATGGCATTGACCATTAGATAGAAACAAGATTAATGGCTATTTGAGGATCCCAAAGTTTAAGTGATATAGTTTATCACAATTTGGCCGATTCCAGCCATCTCTGAACGAACTGATGGTTTCTGTCTCGCTTTCAATGATACACCTTCAGACAAGTGAAGAATCAACGTAAAGACTTTTCAGATGTTTGTTTGTAGGGAAAACCATATCGTATTTAGGACGCGACATGAATCAAAAGAGTTTAAGACGAGAAAAGCAGTGAAAGTTAGTCACCAACTTAGGTTAAATATTAAAAGAATATTTAAGCTTATTTATAAAAGAAATTCTTGCCCAGTTGAGAGCAATACGTAACTGGAACGGCTCT
>BGPR01038880.1:0-14519 GCA_013235015.1 Araneus ventricosus | reverse complement strand
GTTCATCATCTACTTCCCTCGGAAACAAAAGTGTGTTTGTGCGCGTTGCAATGAAATTTTACATTTGAAGTGGGTGATATCAATTATTTAAGTGCTATAATAAATCAGTCGATTCAAGTGGAAATAAATTTTCGCATGTGATTGTGCGTACTACAGTGAATCAGTCGATTCAAGTGCAAATAAATTTTCACATGTGATTGTGCGTGCTACAGTGAATCAGTCGATTCAAGTGCAAATAAATTTTCGCATGTGATTGTGCGTACTACAATGAATCGGTCGATTCAAGTGCCAATAAAATTTTGCCTGTGATTGTGTGTGAATCAGTCGATTCCACCAAAAGTTCAAGCATGGCTTTCCTCGGTATAGCCCGTAAAGAAGATCTGATCATTCTCGCCAGAGAATTAGGAGAAGAGGTCACCCCGGACCTCAAGATAATAGATCTCAGGAATTTGATCGTGGCAAGCACAAATTATGAGATGGAGTTTGTTAAAGAACGGCTGAACACAGTTATATCACAACGAACCGAAGAGGCTGAACAAAGAAAACTTGAGCTCGAAATTGAAGAGAGAAGGAAAAGAGAAGAAAGGGAATTCGAACTGGAAAAGTTGAAACTTCAAAATGAATCTTTCAATTCAGCTGGAAGTGGGCCTTCCAGTCCAAAAATAGATTTCCTGTCCATGATTCCTAAATTTGATCAAGTAAACAATGATATAAGCTTATATTTAATCCTATTTGAGCGCCAAGCTCAGGCCGCAGATGTTCCGAAGGAATTTTGGGCTTCACACTTGCTCAGTCTGCTACCGTATGAAATAGCACAGCTTGTCGCCAGAGAAGACGTAGGGATTTCACGGGATTTTGAAAAGGTGAAGAGCCAGCTACTGAAAAGATATAAGCTTACAGCTGAGAAATTCAGGCAACTGTTTTCCAAACACTGCAAGTACCCTACAGCTACCTGGAAAGACTTCGCATATGAAGTCGGGAATTATTTTCATGGATGGATCAGTGGTTTAGATATTTCCACTTTTGACCAGCGGATGGATCAGTGGTTTAGATATTTCCACTTTTTACCAGCTAAAGGAACAGATCATCGTAGATCAAATCAAGCGTAGAGTTCCCCCTGAAGTGCGTGAGCACTATATCGACGAATGGAGGCAACTCAACAATGTTGAAAAACTAACTAGCAAGTTAGACGACTATGATGCAGTTCGAACCAAGAGAGATTTCCATACCTCGACACCCCGAAAAGGAGCTGAAAACAGACCATACCCTACTCTTAAGCAGAAGAGGTATCCAGAACAGAGTCCGAAATTCTCGGAGAATCCTAAACCTGAGAAAAAAGAAAATCGATCAACCTTGACATGTTATGGCTGTGGAAAGCCAGGATACATAAAAGCCAAGTGTCCTTCATGTACACCCAGAGAAAAGAGCAGTTCCAATAGTATAACCCTTTATACTTGTCATGCTTCTGTTTCACCAACAGCTCTACTAGATATCCGCATAGGTGATATCCATGGAAGAGTATGTGCTGACACTGGTGCCACTCGCTCCATTGCTGGTGAGTTAATGTTCAACTCGCTCCGAGAACGAGGAGTTGATTTCCAGAAGATGGAAGTTACGATGGTTTTGGCAGATGGCAGCCAAACTAACATGGAAGCTTATACCGCCCCGGTGTCCATTGACATTGAAGGAAGAACTGTGCCCATAGAGATGTTGGCTTTACCAAAAGCAAAAGGCAACCGAACACTCTTAGGCACTGACTTTTTGGAAAAGTCTGGTATTGTTCTAGACCTCAAGAACAAAAGTTGGTATTTTAGTGACAAGCCTCATCACAAGATATGTTTCAAGGAAGACCTTGATGTAAATTCGCTACAGGCTGCTGGAAGCATTATAGCCAACAGCTGCCAGCTTTGTGAAGATGAAGATACAACTCTGACCCCAGAGCAAAGAGAGAAGATGAGCTACCTGCTCGAAAATTTGACAGCATCTTCAAGCCAGGGGGAGACCCTACCCCTTATGCGGAACACCACAATAATACTGGAAACAGTCCCCCAGTTGCAGGACCTCCTTATAGAATGAATCCTGCAAAAAGAATTAGACTCTCTCTTGGCTGATGGTATAATCGAAGAATGTGAATCTCCATATGCCAGTCCTGTTGTATTAGTGCCTAAACCTGACGGTAGCATGAGACTTTGCGTCGATTTTCGCAAACTTAACGCCACTACTATTGCGGACACGTACCCGCTACTTCGTATGGACGATTTGCTCACAGAAGCTGAGTCGACGGCCTATATGTCAACCCTCGATCTCAAATCAGGGTATCATCATATCGAAGTGCATGAAGATGATCAAGATAAAACAGCTTTCATTTGTCCATTTGGAACGTATAAATATTTACGCATGCCTTTCGGTTTACGAAATGCACCCGCCACGTTTCAACGCCTGATTGACAAATTTAGAGCAGGCCTAAAGAATGTTTTTGCTCTGTCTTATATGGACGATATCATAATTTTATCAGAGACTTTTGATCAACATATAAATGATTTACACATTGTTTTTGAAAGACTTTCTTTGTTCAAACTCCATGTTAACAGAGAAAAATGTCATTTTGCTTGTGATCGAGTTAAATATTTAGGTCACTGGATAACCGCAAATGGAATTGAAGTTGACCAGCAGAAAGTATCCGCTATTCAGAAAATTCCTGTGCCAACTAATGTGAAAGAAGCTCAGTCCTTCTTGCAAACTTGCTCATGGTTTAGAAGGTATGTTCCAAACTTTGCGAACATAGCAAGGCCTCTTAGTAAACTTACTAAAAAGAATGCACAATGGTTTTGGGGTCCTGAACAGCAAGAAGCATTTGAAATCTTGAGGAAAAGTTTAATAATACCCCCAGTGTTGAAACAACCAGATTAATAGAAGCCATTTCGTATCCGTACAGACGCTAGCAGTTATGCTCTTGGAGCCGTCCTTACCCAAGGAGAAGATCCAGAGGAGCACGTTATTGAGTATGCCAGTCGTCTGCTCATCCCAGCAGAACGAAATTACTCCACTACTGAAGTGAAGCACTTGCAGTAGTTTGGGCTCTAGAGAAATTTCGAGGTTACGTCGAAAGCCAAGAAATAATAATAGCATCTGACCACCAGCCTTTAAAATGGCTTATGAGCATAAAGTCTCCATCAGGTCGTTTGGCAAGGTGGGCTCTTCAGATCCAATCCTTTAATCCGAAAATTGAGTACACGCCTGGTAAAGCCAATGTCCTTGCAGACATGTTGTCTAGGCATACAAATTTAAATGAAGATGTCCCTTGTGACATATTTGCAGTATCATCGGATTTCCCAGTGAGAAAGTCTAAAGACATTCGACAAGAACAGTTGAAAGACGAAGAACTAAAAAAGATAATTGACTGTTTTGAAAACAGTTCAAAAGATGAAAACTTCGCAAACTGGACTAGTAGAGGTTATCTTATGAATCAAGGTATTCTGTATCGTTACTCACCCGAAGTAGAAACAGAAGAAGCACAACTCGTGGTTCCTTTCCAGGAAAGAGAGATAGTGTTACAACAGTACCATGATGTTCCAACCGCTGGACACTATGGAGCTGAAGGGACTTACAACAAAGTTGCCTCTAGATACTATTTTCCAGGTATGCGAAAATACATTGCTGAATATGTTAAAAACTGTCCCGACTGTAATCGTTACAAACCGAGTAATCAGAAGCCAACCGGTCTTCTTAGAACTCCAGTTTATGCCCAAAGGTTTGAAACCCTTGCTATTGATTTGTTTGGACCTCTTCCAGAGACCTCGTCTGGTAAGAAGTGGATTTTTCTGGTAGAAGATACCAGTACAAAATATGTAGAATTGTTTGCCCTTAAAGAAGCAACATCGGTAAACTGCGCGAAAACTTTTGTCGAAGAAGTCTTTTTAAGATATGGACTTCCACGCAGACTCATCAGTGATAATGGTCTAAAATTTATCAGTGCTGTAATGCAACAAACTTGCAATTTCCTCGGAATTAAGCAAGACCTTATTCTTGTGTATCATCCCCAAGCTAATCCATCCGAACGTAAAAATAGGGATCTAAAACCCCAACTAGCCATACTAGTCAGAGATGAACACGACACTTGGGAAGAAAAACTGCCAATGATTCGTTTTGCATTGAACACTGCTAAGTGTGAAACCACTAATAACACAGCAGCCTTTTTGCAGTTTGGCAGAGAGTTAAGAACAACGGATGATGTGACACTTAAGAGCACTGATCGACAACGATAACTTCGTGGATGAGATAACCCCATATCTCAAGCGATTTTGTCGTTTAACCGCAGAGATTAAAGACCACGTCGAGCAAAAGCAAGACAAGCGTAAAATGTATTATGATCGTCGACGACGACAAGCTTTCTACAAACCAGGTGACCAAGTATGGGTAACACTACATCCTATTAGCAAGTCACAAAATAAGAAAAGTCGGAAATTCATGCCCAAACGTGAAGAACCTTACTTAGTGATTACCAATCGTTCACCCACTACGTATGACATTGCTGATCCAGCAAAGTCAGATGAAGTCCTTGGGACTTACCACAGCTCAGTCTTACGAGCTTATGAACTCCCAGTTTCCAGAGACAGTGGAACTATAGCACCTCTCCGGAGACGGGGCAGACCAAAGAAATATAGCGCTGACTCTTTGCCGAGACGTCGTACGAGCCAGAGGGGGAGTCTGTAACCGCACTGTTTTCCTAGCTCGCCACCTAACGGCCGTTGGAGGAGACGGCAGTTCCCGATCTGGAGTCGACGAGTAAACATGGTGTTCTCCCCCGAGTGATTGTTTATTTTATATGTAATGAAGTGTTTTGTTCTTAATGTTTGTCCCTGTATGTTGTGTCCTTTTGTGTTTAATTAAAAGTATTTAAACGAACCAAGACCCCTTTATTGATGGCTACTGTTATCCCTAACAGAAATAAAATTATGGCGTACCAAAAAGGTTACACTGTGTATTTTAAGGCCGACCCAACAACTTAAACAAATAAAATTGCTGTAATGTATTTTTTCTCCATTTTCATACTTTTCATGAAAATTCGACCGGACTATAAGGGCTACGAATTCAGAATTTAAAATACATAAATTTCGAACATATGATTGCAGCAACTTCGATAAAATTCTTTTTATTCCAAAACAATATCACATTTGTGAATGGTAAAAATAAGAGAATTAGGCATTAATAATTAACAAAAACCTGTAATAAAATTTTCTATATTTCACAGAGTTAAATGAGAATTACTAAATTTAAAATAATGCTAAAAATGAATAAACTGAAGCACGCACAAATAGAAAGCAAAAAGCATTGCTTGAAAAAATTTGAAGATTGCATTTTTACAAAAATCATTGATGAAATATTTTTTTAGAAATTTAAGAGCAGCTGCACGTTTTAAAAGTAATGAGTGATGCAAATTTAAAATTAATACAATGTTTATGTGTAATTAAAGTTGAGTTTCAATTTTTGATAGCACCTCATCTATAATATAAAGCAGAAAATAGATGCATCTGTCTGTCGGTCACAAGAACTCCTAAACGGTGTACCGTAGCAACATGAAATTTGCACCCGACATTCTAGAGCACAGCTCTAGGTCAACAGTGCTATTTTCAACTTTCAGAGTGAATTAGTTCTTAAGATATTTAATTAAATAACGAAAATTAGCTGTTTTTAAGCCTAATTCTTATACGTTTTTTTCCAATAACTTCTGAAATACTTATTAGACAACAATTATTTGTATGCCATTTTAAAGAGCAGAAAATTAACTTTTTAATGATATTAATTCCATTGCGATAAAAAGTTTTCTCTGATTGTTATTAAGGTTTTAAAAATATTTTAACGCAATTTCTAAGAATACTTTTTATTCTTATAGAAATAAATTCAAGCCAATTTACTGTTTCGCGCGCGGGCTTTTGCCAGTGTTAAAGTTAAAAATAAGTAAATATTGTTTTCTTTGAGCGTAAACAACAAAGTGGAATAATACGATTACACAGTTATCCAATGACGTTAGTGAATTATTCTCTCGATGTTTTAATTTTCACAAATTTTTAACTGATCCTAATGCGTGTGCACTAAGCCTTCAAGGCTACTTAGTCCGGTTCCTATCGTAGGAAGAGGGGGAAAAAAAGATGTTCTAACTGTCTGTCTCTTGCAAGAACTCCTCCTAAACGGTGAATAGTCTTGACATGAAATTTACACATGCCATTCTGGGGTCCGTTCCTAGATTAATTCTACTTTTTCAAACTTTCCTAAGATATTTAATTAAATAATGAAAATTAAGCCAATTTTCGGCGTTTTATCTCAGCTTTTTGCCAATAATTTCAGAAAAATATATTGCACGTAGATTATTTACATATCTTAGAGAGCAGAAAATTCTTTTTAATGATTTCAATTTAAATGTTATGCGTTCTTTTTCTTAATTTAATAAACATTTCAAATTTATTTCATACACAATTTGTAACAATGCTTTCTGTTATTGTAATTAAATTAAAACCATTGATCATTTTATCAAATCCTTCATTCCGGTATTTTTACCATAGTGAAAGTTATGATAAAAAATATTGCTTTCTTTGAATGTTAACAGAAAGGCACAAGTTTTATTTAGCTTTTATTTCATAGCATGTAGCTCTTTCAACATGTTTGCACCTCAACACAATTATGTTAATTAGTCTCTTTCCGCGATGCTTCATTTAATTTTACAAATTTTTTAATGATCATAATGAGTGTGCGAAATCCTTCACGATTGTTGAGCCCACTTCCTACCGGAGGGAGAGGGTCTAAGGAGAAAAAGAAAGAACACTATGCGGTTTTTCCGGTCAGTGACAAAAACACCAAAGGGAAGATAATTGTAGTCCGGATAATGGCAAACAATACAAGATATGAAAGAATTTCTGTTGTTGCGGTAGCAATAATGGGGAGGGGAAAATTGAGTACGAAGGACTACGAGATTCTCGCCAAGTGGTTCAAACTAAGGAGAGAAAAAGAAGGGCGTTTCACTGCTGGTCCAAAGGGTCAGTTGATTAACGAAAATCAGAGAAAGACGCTTCCGCGAAAAACACTGTTATTAAATTGAAAGTGTTATAAGTAATTGGACTTGAAAATATTTTTATCCCGAGCAACGTCGGGTATATCAGCTAGTACTCTATAAAAATGTACATGTTACATAAATATTAAGATTTCTTCTGTCATTAGAAATCACACATTCTTTAGCAACTGTTGAAGGAAATAGACCACTTAGCTGCCTAATAATGTAACGAAAAAATATTTAATTGCAAATTGGGAAGAATAAATAAATAAAGACGCCCGAAGATTGCTAAAATGGTGCAAAACCAATACTCAATGATTTCAAGGAGTAGAAAATGTACCCAAGAGATTTTCTACGCATAACGGAGAGTTAAAAAAGCATCACTCATTTTCAATTTACGACATACATCCAATATGTAATTCACCTATTGTTTGTCATGAATTTGTGAATCTTTATCTATAATTACAGCATGAATAAGGAATATAAATCTAGTTTTGTACAGCAAAACTTGAGGAGTAAACTTTTGGATTTAATTAATTTTTTCACAACTTCTTTCTATGAGATTAAAATTATTATTTCCAAATTCAAGAAGTAACGTGCAATAAATCACAGAGATCGAAGTTTCATAACCGAATGAAATAATTTCTTTCATGAACAACTAATTAATTAATTTAATCATTCTAAATAAAAATCTTAGCCATGGAGAAAGACGGTCAGTAGCTCTCATGAGCAAATGAGAATAAGGAGTCTATTCTGGTACCCCCGGTTGGGTTGGGAGACGTAACTTCTTCCGTTGTTAACGGCCGGGAAAAGTGACGTCTCCCAACCCAACCGGAGGTACCAGAATAGATTTCTAACAATGAATTAAGTTGACTTGAAAGGACGGAACCTGCAGGTATGTTTGCTGCAAAAGAGATAACTAATTGGATGGTCGGATGTAGCAGTGTGGAGAAATAAGAACTGATGCACTTTCTTAGAAAGTAATTTATTTATTTAAAGAAAAGCCCACTACAGAGAAAACTTCAATTACAGAGGGCAATGAATAACAAACACACGAAAAACACAAGCCACAATGAGTGAATCATAAAGATATTAAAAAACGTATTAGAAAATAAAAAGCTGAATGCAAAACATATAAAAGTTCAAAACACAAAGCCATAAAATAATTTATACAAAAACATTAAAAGACACACTAGGATTTTAAAAGTCGTATACTGTCACATTATGTACATTATACATTAAAATTTTTTTAAAATTAAAAACGTTAAATCGAAAAACTATTTTTAAAAAAACAAGAATTTAAAAGTTAAATACACACAAGCATCAAATCCTTAAAAACACATTAGAAGTTTAAAAGGTTAAAGAAGAAAATGCACACGAGAGATAAAAATCCAATTGCAGAGTACAAAAACTGAACACAGATAACTAAAGCAAAAATTTGTTCTTCAGAAAAATACGAGATCACTTAAATTATTTATTTTGACGTCTTCATTCATATTCTTTATAAAAATTCTTTGAATAAATATGCATTTTCTTGAATACACATACTATTATTAAAAATTACTAGATGTACCATTTTAATGAAAGAAAAAAAAAACAGCGGGAGTGGGTCTCCCCTAAATTCTCGTAAACTTCCTATACTCAAAGACAGGCCAAGAAGCTAACAGAGATTACTCTATGCTTCCGGTGCTGCACCGATGAATGACGTAGTTGGTGTTTCTACGCGTTTTGGGGTTACTTTCTATTAGAATTCGCCAACAACCAGAAGTAGATTTTCTTTGCTTTGTGTGCGCCAACGTTTCGTTCTCAAAGCAAAAAGAGAAAGTTGCTTGGATCGATTTTTTTTTTTTACTATTACATTGTTTTTAAGTACATAATTTGTGCATTATTAATTAAAGGAAGTCTGAGAAATATCAATAGTAGACACTTGACACTATATTTAAAATTGTATACAGCAGAAGATTCTATGCAAAAAAAAAAATTGATTACACCAACCATGCTTTCATGTTGTTATCTTGAAATAAAGGATGCATAATTTTTTTAATAATTAAAAGGAAATTTAATAAAAACTAAAATATTTACGATGAATAATGTTCGAATAATAATCGAATTACAACTCAAATTTTAAATTATATATTCAGTAAAACTTTTTTTTTTACTCTTCTAATACGGAGTTTTGAGAAGTTAAGGTATGTACAATGAATATTTTATATTATACAGCATAACCGAAAGTTTCATATTCTATTTTAAATATTTTTCTTATCACTCTTATAATATTTTTCATTGTATGCAAATATTTTTTGGATAAACTGGCGCACAAATGAATCCGTTACATCTAGAGTTCAACATTTAGTTTTTATAGATAAACAGATTGAGTCAAACATATAAAATGCAAAAAATAGTATGCTGTGTTACATACTGCCGACACCAAAAAGGATTATTCGCCAAATGTGAGCTCCGAAGAGACAGAGAAAAAAAGCTTTTCCCCCGAATGCTCCCAAGGTCATCTTGGTTCTTGTCATTTCCGACAGAAGGCGGGGAAAAAAAAAAAAGATTTAAGAAATTAAATAACATACGTTTGAAAATAGATTTTTATTGTAGAGAAGTTCGGTTTTTGTTATTTAAAGCAGAATTCTGTTGAAATGTGTCAATTACTTTTAAAATACATTAGAATAATTGCAGGACTATTTCACTTGGCGGCAGAATACCATCCATAGCTTCCACTGTATAACATTCTTGAGTTGTTTAGGACTATAATACATATGGAGACAAAATAAGTGAAACGGCACTAAAACGCACAAAGCGTTCCTAGTACAGGTGGATAAAAATTAAGGCGACCGTCAATCTTTCCTCGAGCAGCAAGGAAAAAGGCGAAAGTAAAATAAAGAAGCTGGCGCTGTTACGTAATATGGCTTTGCATCATTCTAAGATAAAGGAAATCGAATATGCAAATTGAAAGCCTTTCTTTTAACCGATTGAAACGAAAATTGGTCCCAAATCTACAATTAGGGTTAGAAGACTACATACTAAACTTCATTTATCTCAGTCGTTGCATTTACGACTTATGGTGTTCAGAAGCATGCGATTAAAACAGACCGACAGACAGTCAACCCTTTTGACGGATTTCGTCCAAAATTTTATACAGACCTACATTCTTCATGATAAAACTGTGAACTAAATTTTATCTAACTAACTATTTAAGTTCCCGTGTTCACATGAACAAGGGCAGACAGACTTCCTGTGGACTGATTTTGTCCAAAATTTGATAGAAACCTACAAATTATGTGTAAAGATTCATGTGTGTGTGTGTGGGGGGGGGGGGGGCTTTGGAAACGCACAGCCTCGAGGGGCTTTAAACTTCCATTACTAACTGTAATATAAATGGTTAGTGACATGATATAATTGTTTGCACCTGATTAGAGAATTTAATGACATTTAATTTAAAATAGAACAAGAAAATAAGCTTATTAAGTTAGGATGCGTTCTTACATTAATTGAATGGATAACAGTCAATACATAATGGCATTGTATTTATATCATCAGTTTCATACATAAATATTTTTTTCCCTCCCTTTTTCATAGATCACGTATCAAATTACATCGCCGTAGCTTATGCCGTTTTCAAGTTATCGTGTTTCCAGACTTGGGTCAGGTCTAAAACGTGGAGATTCATCAAAATCTGGAGTTCGAATTTTTTCACCGTTACAATACTTTCTCTTTATATACTTCGTATACGAGAAAGTAATAAATCGTCAAGTCAGGAAAACAGAAACAAGTCATTTTCGCAATAGAATATGGAAGCTGAAATACAAATGGGGTCGCACCAAATTTAGTACAAAACTATTTATATATATATATAACAGCTTATTTTTTGTGTTTGTGTGTATGTTCATTTTTTTCTTCTCTATGCACGCACAGACTGTTTGACACATCAAATCCAAATTTGGCACAGAATGGATTCACAAAATGGAAGCTAAGGCAAGTAAAAATTACTTTAAAATTCGAATTTTATTTACGTAATTTTAAGTGGTAAATTCGGGCGTCACTTTCTGCGTATATTCTCATCGGAGAACCGTAATTTTTATATCATTGTGAAGTCCAGATTATCCCCGTTCTAATAAGAGTAATTTGGAATTGCTGCAACTTTTCTGATTTTTAACGATTTTTTCTTCACAATTTTTTGCATACGAGAGAGATGAAATGTTATATTTTGCAACATAGATTATTGGCACCATTTTCTAAACTTGTAACAATTATTGTACGGTATATTGTTTAAAATAAATTTTCGTTTTCTAAACTTCAATTCAACAAGGAAGTATCGAAAAGAGATTTAAGTTTGTTGGAGAAAATTGGCGATAGTATTTGCAGAAAAAGAAACGGGGAGGGGGATCATATGAAAAATCTTGAATCCCGGCAATGCCGGGTTTTCAGCTAGTATATAATAGTTTTCAAGAGAAGATTCTGAAATACATACATCATGTTGATTACATTTTACTATTTGAATAAATACAGCATTTATTCTAATTAAATTATGTTTGGAAAAAAATTTAAATATATCAAAAGCACTGGGCTTTGATTTTATTTCAATAACAAA
Organism: Araneus ventricosus; assembly: GCA_013235015.1. Lineage (NCBI taxonomy): Eukaryota > Metazoa > Arthropoda > Arachnida > Araneae > Araneidae > Araneus > Araneus ventricosus. The sequence goes on along the minus strand of BGPR01038880.1, from coordinate 2,880 downwards.
TATTTCTGCGAAAATTCCCCACAGCAAACATCACAAAAATGGACTTTTCATTTGTAAGAATTGGACAAAGTGCATTGAAATGAACTTTCTGAGATAATTCGCAACAGCCAACTTCAAAACAATAACCTTTTCCCCCCCCCCCTTAACATGAAATGTTCAACTAAATCAACCTCCATGAGAAAATTCTTTTCATCAGACATTGCTGGATAAAATAATTTCAATTGTACAAGAAGAGAAATCTTAATTAAAAATCGATAAAGAAAATTCTTAACTACGCACAAGCATATGAACAGGATTTTTTTTATTTATATAAGTTCGAGATAATTCACATGCAAATTGATATTCCGAGAGAGAGAACATTCTTTAACACAGATATCAACCGAATTTAGTTTTTTAATTATATGAGCAAAATGATGAATATTTAAATTGCTCTTTAGAGACAGTAATTTCGACATCACCAGAATAGTGTGTTTATTTGCAACAGTTCCATAATGTGTATTTAATCACTTCATGTATACATGGATTCCATTATGTATTTTTAAATTGACTTTATGAGAATAATTTTTACCACATACATCACGAGGAAAGGGATTTTTCAGTTGTATGAAGTCGATAATGCACTTTTAAATCACATGTCTGATAATATCCCTTTCCACATACATCACATGAAAAGGGCTTTTCATTTGTATGAGTTCAAAGATGCAAATTTAAATTACTTTTATTAGAAAAATCTTTATGGCGTGCTTCACAAAAAAGGGCTTTTCTTTTGTATGAGTTCGAAGATGCACATTTAAATTACTTTTATCAGAAAAATCTTTATGGCATACATCACAAGAAAAGGGCTTTTCATCTGTGTGAATACGATAATGCACTTTTAACACTTCTTTCCGAGAAAATCCTTTTCCGCAGAAATTACAAGAAAAGGGTTTTTTATCTGTATGAATACAATAATGCACTTTTAATGCATCTTTCCGAGAAAATCCTTTTCCGCAAACATTACAAGAAAAGGGCTTTTCTTTTGTATGAGTTCGAAGATGCATACTTAAATTACTTTTATCAGAAAATTTTTTATGGCATACCTCACAAAAAAAGGGCTTTTCTTTTGTATGAGTTCGAAGATGCACATTTAAACTAGCTTTCCAAGAAAACTCTTTATGGCATACATCACAAGAAAAGGGCTTTTCATCTGTATGAATACGACAATGCAGTTTTAACACATTTTTCCGAGAAAATTTTTTTCCACAGACATCACATGAAAAGGGCTTTTCATTTGTATGAATTCGAAGGTGCGCATTTAAACTATTTTTCTCAGAAAAATCTTTATGGCATACCTCACAAAAAAAGGGCTTTTCTTTTGTATGAGTTCGAAGATGCACATTTAAATTACTTTTCCGAGAAAAATCTTTATGGCATACATCACAAGAAAAGGGCTTTTCATCTGTATGAACACGACAATGCTCTTTTAACACAGCTTTCCGAGAAAATTCTTTTCCACAGACATCACATGAAAAGGGCTTTTCAATTGTATGGATACAACAATGCTCATTTAAATTACTTTTATCAGAAAAATCTTTATGGCATACATCACAAGAAAGGGGCTTTTCTTTTGCGTGAGTTCGAAGATGCACATTTAAAGTACTTTCATGAGAAAAATTTTTATGGCATACATCACAACTAAAAGCCTTTTCATTTGTATGAATTTGATAATGCATTTTTAAATCAACTTTCCGAGAAAAGTTTTTACCACATACACTACAAAAAAATGCTTTTCATTTGTAAGAATACGATAATACACTTTTAAATCACATCTCTAAGAAAATCCTATTTCTTTTCTATGAATTCCATGGTGCACATTTAAATGACTTTTCTGAAAAAAATCTTTATAGCAAACACAAGAATATGACTTTTCTTTCTTATGGCTATGAAAATGATCTTTTAAAAGATGTTTCTGAAAAAATTTCTCACGGCAGATATCACATTCGAAATATTCCTTTTCTTGTCAATCACATTTCGACATTTTCATCAGTATCAATCGTTTCTGCACACAGATCACTAATTACAGTTGTTTCATTTTGTCTTGATATACGTCTCCACTCTGTATGTCCTTGATGATAGATAAAACTTGATGTTTTACTTTCGAAAACTGAGCTACAGTAGTATCAAGGATCTTTATCTAATAAAACGTTTTTGCTTTATTTGAAGAAATACCTTTCCTTCTGTGGCATCTGCACACCTAGGAAGGAACCTGGTAAAGAAAATGGAATTTTATTACAAATCGAGTCATAACAAGAATTTTACAAGTAAATAACAATTCATTGAAAAAACAGACAGAGCATTGTCTTCTTGACTCAGTAGAATAGTGACCTGCGTGCATCAGTTTTAGGAAGTGCCATGGAGTAACAACACATTACTGTGTTTTGGCCATTATGCAAAGAAAAAAATGGTCAGCAATAAAAAAAAAAAAAACATGTCCTGGGCACCAATTATGCTTGTTAAGCCATTGGTGACAACTGGGGTAAAAAGAAATGCATTACTCAACGGGTGCCAATTAACCTCACAACACTTCTTGCCACGGGGCGACAAAACACAAATATGTCCTTTTTGAAAGTCAAATACGAAAAGGGTGGGTTTAAAAATAATACCACGCTCTGTGCACCAATTACGCTTGCCAAGTTACTGATGACAACTGAGGTAAAAAAAAAAACTGCATTATTCACCGGGTGCAACTTAACCTCACTACACTTCTTGACACGTGGCGACAAAACGCAAATATATCTGTTTTGAAAGTCAAATACGAAAAGGGTGGGTGTAAAAATAATACCATGCTCTGTGCACCAATTACGCTTGCTAAGTTACTGATGACAACTGAGATAAAAAAAA
>BGPR01038879.1:0-14519 GCA_013235015.1 Araneus ventricosus | reverse complement strand
ACATTTACATTTAGCTGCATTATTAATTAAGCAGAGTAAGGTTATTTATGGTATAGATGAATCTAATTTTAAGTCTGTGTAAATAAAATTGAAACACTAATTATTTTGTACGCTATAGAAGTTCAAATTACTGGTAGATTTTCTTCAAATCTTGTAAAGCATAAGGAAGGTTTTAGTGAAGGTTTCGTTACAATCAATAAAATAGATGATTTTTTAAACATAAACTGTTGAGCATGCGCAGTTCCAGCTCTTCTGTTGATGCACTAATGCAGAATTGTAAACAATAATGCAATAATTTTTTTTCACCAAATTAAAAGTATAGCAGTGAATCTAAATGTCTGGATCCACGTAGGGAGCAAAAACCAACACTGGCTACCTCTTTTGGAAACATTAAGATTTATCATAAACACACACATTAACACAAAAATGATGCAGATTTACAAAAATTCTAACTATTACAAAAGGATTTCGGATTTGGGCTTTTTGTAAGAGATCGCAGTAGCCTAGTGATAAGGTCTAGACTTTGGGGCGGAGGGTTGCAGGTTCGAAACCCGATCCCTCAAGTATTGGACCTCTTGCACGTTAAATCATACGTAGGGGGCCAAACGGTTTCCCGTTGGTGTGGTGAGGAAGTTTAAAAGGGGGTGTCAGCTCAGGTATCGTCCTCGTCATCTGACCGAGGTTCACAATTACGAGGCTCGTCCCAAAATAGTCCTTGTGTTGCTTCAGAACGGGATATTAATATAACTGAACTTGGGCTTTTTGTAGTCGTTCACCTCATCATTTCACAGTTCTAACTGAATCCTTAGCGTCTGCGCCTTATGACCAAAGTTGGCGCTGTTCTTATTGCGCAGACGCCAGTGGCGGCTTGTCCATTAGGGCTGCAGCACTCCCATGAATTTATTTTCAAACTTGTATTTTTGTTTTTAACCTTATTCTTACTTTTTCCACTCTTAGAGTTCCATGACTTACAAAAATGCAAAAAAAATGCAATAAAAAATTTGAAAAGAAGACAGAAAATGAATCAGAAAGTAAGAGAGAAGCAGGTCTAAGATGCAAAGTACTTCCCCCAAAAAAATCGTTCACTGCGCAGAAAATCCGGAGAGAAAAAGCAACCCTTTCTCCCTTTACCTTAAACGGGCTATGGGCTGCTGGCCGAGCAGCTCTGGCTGGCACGGAGCCCAATTGAACGAGAAAAAATGCTCTTTTTAATTTTTTTTCTTTTTTCCCTCATTCCCACACAAAGTGGCAATCTCATTGGCTGTTTATGGGTTTTAGTTTCGGTTTGTGTTGCTTCGACAGAAACACATCTTGCTGATTGATTATTTGCTTTCTCTTGATTGAAGACCAGATTTCTTTTGAAGAAGATATTCATTTTTGTAAGAGTGTTATCGAGTGAAGTGGGAGAGGAGAAAAGTGTGTAAGTGGAGCTCTGGTTTTTTAATTTTTTTTTTCGTCAGTCGAGTCGTCACATCGACTTTCACATAACTTTCTGATAGTAAAACTAGTAGTAAATGTCATATATGCTGGTTACTTAATGTGTTTGAAAAGCAGGAAATTTCATATCTGGCTTTCGAATTTAAAAAATTTGCCTACTTAAAGTTAAAGTAGCTTTTTAAAAATGTATTCTTTTGATAAATAATGTCTTGCAGGTCTCCTCGTTTCTGAGCTCACGAGCTGCCCTTGCAGGCGCATTTGTTACAAATCGAGAATACCTATTGAACCAAAGAATTCTAAAACAACCACTAGAAGCTGATTTTCTCCAATATTTTTTAAAGAATTATTTAAAATTTAATTAAAAATAAAATATTATATAAATTTAATCAATCCTACTTTCTTTTTTACGACGTACCCGTCAACAATATTTGTTGTGATATAAACACTTGAAATTTTGTTCACAAAAACTGGAGAAAGGTTTCATGAAGAATTTGTATCAATTCATTAAGTAATTAACTTTTCATTAGTTAAAAACCTGAAAATAATTTCATACCGCGCAACGCCTGGTACATCAGCTAATATAAAATAATTCCCTTTGAATGAGGATCTGGCCTTGTGTTTAGGGCTTCTTGAAAGCATACTTAATTCGCTGGTAACCATCCCTCACGGCGAAGTTCGGGATAATTGATATGAGGAATCTTATAGAAATTTCTTTATTGCTTCGACTTGTTTTTACTTTCTCGTATACGAAGTATACAAAGAGAAAATATTGTCATCGTCAAAAAACTCGAGATGTTGACGAATCTCCACGTTTTAGACCTCCCTGAGTCCGAAAAACACGATTTTAGAATTATGTCTGTCTGTGAACACGATAACTCGAAAACTATTAGAGCTAGGGGGATGAAATTTGGTATGTGATCTTTCACATAATTTGTAGGTTTCTATCAAATTTTGGACAAAATTCGTTCACGGGAAGTCTGTCTGTCTCTCCGCGGTCATGCGAACACTATAACTCAAAAACTTGAATAGCTAGATGGTTAAAATTCTGTACACAGTTTTATCATCGTGAATGTAGGTAAGTATAAAATTTTGGGCCAAATCCGTCAAAGCGTTGAATGTCTGTCGGTCTGTATAATTTACTTATTGAAAAGAATCCGCATCTCCACGCGCATGCATACTGGAAGCAATCTTCTGTGCACGCGAAAGCTATGGAGCGAATTACGCCGGTTTGTCCTTGAGCCGGTAAAAGCGGAAAATCGGTACGCATCTCTTTGAATTTGATTCTTTACCTAGATATTTTTCAATCACTATAATGAAAAACCTTCTGATAGTCATTGGATTCTGGGTAACAGTAGGTAGAAGGAAGGGGAAACGGCACATTTTTGGGGAAGTATACGAGAAAGTTTAGGGGAGAACACTCCCGCTGGTTCTTTCATTGCAACTCAATAGTTCTTTCATCAAAATCACTCATTTTGTAAACACAGCGGGTGTTATTTTATTGTATCGTCGATTAAAGAGCAATACAACTGTTCTCAATTTAAGAAATATTAAAAGAGAAAGAAAAAAAGGAATTTTTTCGCAACCAGTAAAGAATATTTCTGGGGTTTTTTTTTTCTCGCATCTCGTATGAACAAAAGACATTACATGATGTACTAATGTGAAAAAGATAAATAAAAAACATTCTTTACTAGTTGAGAAAAATTCTGTTTTTTTTTTGTCCCCTCTTGTTAAATTTGGCAAGCAAAGAAAGTTGATGTTTCTTGTTCAGAGACGATATGCAGAAAAGAATTTCTTTTTTTAGTCAAAATTTCTTATTTGACTCTTTAAACCCGAAGCGACTTTTTCTTCTAGCTCCTTTAAAACCCGGACCTTCTGAAAGGAAGCAACATGAATTGGACTCTCCCAACCTCGGTGGTCATTTACCACCCTTTCTATAAACTTCCCTTAAAGCGCACGGAAACGGGATGCGGTTTGCAAGGATAATTGGCCCCCCTACCGCGCTTATCTCCGAAGCGATCTCAGAACCTCACCTCCTCTCAAAGACGCCAACCGCCTCAGAGCGGCCTTCGTCGCTGTTAAAGGGAAATTTTTAGACCGCCCGGGACCACCTCGCTCGGTGTCAGAGGGTTAAACTTATCCAAATATTTGTTTATTATCACGTGCTATATAACCATTAAACATCTTCCCGCCGGTGTGATGAAATCATTTGGAGATGGAAATGTTAGCTCAGGCGTCGGCCATGTCGTCTGACCGCGGTTCAACGGTGAAATTTCTGGCCCAAAAAAGTCCTAGGGGTGGCTCAAAGAACGGGACCTTAATTTAACTAAACTCAACTATCGTGCTTGTACTTTATCATTTAACGTTCACTGGTTTCGCAGTGAAACACACAAAGAGCATTTTTTTTACTGCGCATGGGCGAATCGTAGTTTACTTTTTCTCTCCCAACTTAAGAGCCAGATATATAGGCCAACTTATATAAAAATTCCAGTTCAACACCGTTAGTATTCACAAAGATATCGGCATTGCAAGAACTTAATTGCTTTCGATCTCTAAGAGAAACAAAATGATGAGGGTTCTTGCACAAATTTATATTATTTTTAAATTGATGTGAAAAATGAAAAATGCTTCTTTATCGCATTGTTTAGTATTCCATTTTCAGCTGTTAAGTTTTATTAAAATATCTCTAATTTCACTTCTGATCATCAGAGATGTAAAATAAAAACTGTTTTGAAAACTTAAAAGAATAGGCTTTCAGATAAGACATTAAAAGTATTTGTGATTTTAGGTCGAAAATGGGTTTCCAACGTAGGCGGATACCTTAAACCACTTCACCGCTTCTAATATTGTTTCATAATTATACAGTTAAATTGATAAAATCCTGTGGCAGTCCCATAATTATACAGTTAAATTGATAAAATCCTGTGGCAGTCGCTGTCCTAGATACAATTTTGTAGTTGTATAAGTAAACAACTACAGTTGCATTCGCTATATCGAACAACATATTCAACTATTTTTCACGAGTTAAACAAAGTTTCTCTTCTGTTCTGTTTAATTCATTAACCAAGATTCTGAACAGACAATTCCTGCCTCCTATTATCTTTCGCATATTCCACTTTGAAGTCTGCCCTCAAATGGACAGTTTTTTTTTAATCTTAAGTACAATTTGTATTTGCCTTTGTTTTGGCACGAATCGTACAACAGGCATAAAAAGGAATACCTCTACTAACACCTCTAAAGTATAACATGATAATCTTACAAAATGAAAAAGAGAATAATTCAAATTGTGTCTTTCAAAAGAATGAGAAATAAATAAAAACGAAAAGTCCACTATTTCTTAATCCTTTCACGTTCATTGCTTTCGCAGTGAAACCACACATTGAGCTTTGCTTTACTGCGCTTGGACGAAACGTAGCCTGATTTTTCTTTCATAACTTAAGAGCCAACTTATATAAAAATTCCAGTTCAATACCGTTACTACTCAAAAAGATATCGGCATTGCAAGAGCTGAATTGCTTTTGATCTCTAAGATAAATAAAGTGATGAAGATTCTTACACAAATTGATATTTTTTAAAATTGAATCTTCGAAAGTAATATTCATTGTTATGAATGTTGATTATCATGAATACTCGCGTCTACTTATAAATTAAATACATAATTAAAATTGCATTTCGATGATAACTTATTCGGAGGAAAAATAGCCCGTTACCGTTCATCAGTTTCGCTGTGAAACCACGAATTTTTTGTAAATAAATAATGCCACCTTCTTTTTCTTTAACATGTTTATGATCAGCTACATGTCTAATACTCATTTTTGAATTAAATTTAGCTATTTTCAGAACGAAACAAGTAGTGAACTGTAAAAATTTAAAGCTTTTGCGATAATGATCATGCGACGGTCCAAATGATTCCGCATAACATCTGACTACCATTAAATTTCAAGCAATCATAAAATGGCGGTGGGCATATAATCAACGCCAATGTGACGTCATACGATGCACGTAAACCTCTCCATGTAATCTTAGAATGCCCTCTTTAGTGATAACTATGTCTCGTTAGAGTAATTAACAGCGACGAGGAACTCAAAGATTTATGTTCTGTTGAGGAATATTGCTTCCATACTATCTCTCCCGAATTGATGCTGATGACTCTCGAGTACAGGAATTACTCGGTATTAAACTCAGTAAGGAATTCTGACTTTGTATCGATCCGTTGTGTTATTTGATACAATGGATACAATCTCGACGTGTCGACTCCGTGTCAACACGTCTAAAATCTAAATAGTAGAGAACGGAATAAAGGCACTGTTCAGAAAAGAATTATTAGTGATGAGTAAAAAAAAGTCACGTAATTGCTAAAGGTAACAGTCCTTCCGTAAAAAACGAAACATATTTTTCTCTAGCAGGCAAACAGTCCAAATAATTAAAAAAAGTTATTAAAAAGATTTTTATTAGTGTACTTTAACCCTCTTACACCGAGCGAGGCGGTCTCGGACGGTCTAAAATTTTCCCTTAACCCTTTCCGGGGCAGTGGTCCCAAAAGAGGACACCAACTTTAAAATCTTCTTAAAAAATCCCAATCCACTTTGAAACTCGGAAAGATGCACGAAAAGACAGTTAATAGTACTCCTTTTAGAATGTAGATGGCAGCACAATGAAATTTCGCTTTCGAATCGGAAATATTAGAGATTAAAAATGAGAAAATTCCTTGACTCAGAGATATGAATTTTTTGAGTTCTTGACGTTTACAATTTCAGAAAATTCACGCGCAAATTTTCCTCCAATATTCTTGAAGTTTTAATTTATGATTTTCTTTAGGATTGAACAATACTTTTTAAGCGTATCAACGTTCTTGTATCTAAAGGGGTCCTCATAGGAGGGACGTGTCTCCAAAGGGGTATGACCCCCCTCGGAATGATGCAAGTTAAAAAAAAATTTGTATATTCTATGTCTTGACAATAAACTAAACCCATTCATGATTTTTTCATCATATTTCAAAAAATTTAATGCCTTGCACCGGAGAGGGTTAACAAAGACGAAGGCTGGTCTGAGGCGATTCGCTTCTTTCGAGGGGAGGTGATGTTCTGAAATCGCTTAGGAGATAAGCGTGGTAGGGGCCCAATTATTCTTGCTCACCACAGCCCATTTTCATGCGCCTAAAAGGAAGGTTATAGCAGGGGTTGGAGTGATGGGATAAATGACCCCTCAGGTTGATTGAGTCCAATTTATGTCGTATCCTCCTGTCCCGGTTTTAGAGGGACTAGAAGGAAAAAGTAGTTTCGAGATTAAAGAGTTAAAGTTTGAAATATATTTTTTTTTCAAAGGTCACAAAAAACAGAAAAGGGCGAGGTCCTAATAGAAATACTCGAAGTGTATTGAAATTTTTAATCACATTCATGCTATATTTTAATTTTTAACGAATGTTGAGCAATTTTCTTTTTTGTGATATTCATTGTGGTTTAATTTTCTCATCTCATTATTTTCAGCGCTTCAGACTTTTACGTCTCAGCTTCGACTTGTGATACAAAAATTATATTTTACTTTTATCTGATAAAAGAGGATCTTTTCAAAACATTTCATATTTATTATTTTGACCTTTTATTCATTAATATATTTCACAATTCATAATTTTATTTATTAGGGAATCTTATAATCAAATTAATTAATAAATTAATTATTAATTAATTTAATTTAATTAATCAATCAATTATTAAATCAATCCCTACAGTGACCGCTCGCATATTGAATAATTATTTAATTAAATTAAATCTCATAACTGATGATTATGCTCTCAAAAAATTAATCATGGGAAACACAATTGTACGAAACTTCAGAACTGTAGCTTGCCAGGAAATGAATATAAAATCGATACTAAAATTACATCTTTACAATCATGAGGAACGCCAGGTTAAAAAAAGCGTTTAAAAATAATCACTGTTATCAGTTTTTCATTTCAGAAAAGAAAAGTAATTTTTATGCGCATTTGAGTTACTGATTATGTCTCATGTGCATTTCTGAATAAGTGTGCGGTAGATTATTTAGCTCTATGTGGGCGGTGAATGAAAGGTAATTATCTCTCATTATCCTCTATTGGAAACCATGAGAAGTGGATTGGAGTCACCTATTCTCGGCGTCCATAACCCCTAATCAGTGTAATTTTTTGTGTACCGTCTATTTAAATCACCCCCTTCTGTTTTGGTAATGTATTGACTCAACTAAAAGACCATAGAACACAAAAGATCAAAATGGATGACCGGTCATTTTTGTATCGAATGATAAAGTCTATGAATGATTTTATTTTAACCTTGTAAGTGTAAAATTTGCATAATTCGATGCACGAACTGAGATCCACTGTTACGGGGTCAAATAGTAGCTGGATATTTGAATCACACTGTATATATATATATATATCAATGTCATGAAAATCAATAAATGTTGAAATAAAATGGAGATAGTTAATGTGTAAAAGCGCATAGATGCTCATCAGGGTAAATAAAATCTATACGAACAGCTAAAAAATTAGTGAAATCATAATGTTTTCTGCGAACAGTGCTGGCATAAAGCTAAAAACACTGTCCTTTACCCCGAACATTATGATAAACCAAGAATTTGAATGGAATACCAAATATTAGAAATAATTTTACGAACTTAAAACTGAGAGATGCGGTCAACGGGAGACGTGACAAAGGAATGAGCCTAAAGCGTCATGTAGGGTCCGGATGTTTACGAAATATCAAGTTACTTTCTTGTGCGCCAAACTTCTAAGGTTGGGGGAGTTTCGATGAAGATTAAGAAGCCGATGGAAACAAAGATGTATATATATATATATATATATATCAAAACAAACAAGAAAAAAGGCAAAAATTCAAATAACATACAAGACCCAATGGCAAAAAAATAGACAAAAGTTATAAAAAATTAATAAATATCATGGCGAGCCGCTCGTCAGGAAAGGAAGCTCGCCTATGATATTAATAAGTGCTTTTGTCTGCTAACGACATACGAAACCCGTTAAAATATGTCGCCATCCCTTCAAAAAGCACAAGACAATTAAAATGGAAAAATTCTGGAATAAAAGACAAATACAATGAAGATGATTTAAAAAAATCGAAAGCAAAAAATCCGAATACAAAAGACCTGGAATAAAATAATATAGTAGCATTCACAAAAAAATAAGAGAGAAAAAGGCTTACCACCGCCAGGAAGAAGCAAACAAGACTGTGAGAAGCACGAGAAAATGAACGCCAAACCAGTTATTGCTGTTGCCAAACAGAGGAAAAAAAGGAGAAAAAGTCTTTGCCGATAGCCCCTGATATATATATTGTAACGAATTGTTTTCAGGATTCAGTCTTATCTTTTAAATACTGGACTAAGACGGTTTTACCAGTGGTTTTTTATGTATTTGTACTCGAGGCACAGACTGCAAGTAAAGTGAATAATTGTGATTATTTATATTTCAGCTAGAAAGTTTAGTTCTTCATATTGCTTGTAGGATAAAACGCCCCCACAAGTCCTATTATGCTGCCTTATCGTGGCGGGGGTGGTGGCCCTGGGTGGAATGGGAGATGTACGCCTTGAGTTTTTTGCTCCTGGCTGGGTCACCCAAGGCGTGAAGGCCATTCCATTATACCCAGCTAAAGCATAAAGGCAATGGACAAAGTCAGACTTCTTCCCTCGGGCGTCCAAGGTCTAATGCCAACAGAAGCTGCACTCTCCTTCTTTACCATGAATCGTTCGCTTTTCTATGGGCGAGCGGACTCTTGGGCTTGGTCTAGCTGAGGACTAGAACAAGTGAAAAAAGAAACAACAACAACAACAAGATAAAACGACTTCATTTTGTTAATAGCTAAATAAATCTATTTTTTATTTAAAAATCGGCTATTTCCTGAGTCTGTCGCTGCAATATATAAATACTATGTGATTAAAATATTAACTGAAGTACTAATGTAGTAATAACTGAAGCAATAATACAGAATTTATATATATTTATATATATATAAAAACAACTGTGCCCTGCATATCCCAGAAATTTCCATCTCTCTCGTGTTTATTCTGTGTTTCTTAAGTCGTTCAATTTTATATTTCACCTAGGAACCAATGCTGTAATCTACGTGTGAGAGAGCAAAAGAAAATGAAAAATATTGCAAAACCTCCACGAATTCATCTGTCGCTATGAAAGGGTCCAAATCTTTAACCTGTCACACACATCCTGGATCTTCTATGCATATTCTCCAGACAGATTCCACTCAGCTTTTATTTCTTCTTTTGTGCATAGCATGAAGTAAAGAGACGATTCGGTTGTGAAGAAATGGAAATGTGAGATTTCTTCGAGATGCATTTTCGAATGCGAATCCCTTCAAAATCGCATCAATTATTCGAAATTCCTGTATATTAAACCGCCGAGTGAAGAAACGCTTTAAATACATCAGGTGGAAGACTCTTTTCCCTGCAAATCAATAGCTTTAAAAGAGAGAAAAAAAGTTTTTTTCTGTTACGAAAACGCATCTGAATTCCTGTTCCTTTCAGAGATGTAGGAGGCCGCGGTGGCCTAGTGGTAAGGTCTCGACCTCGGGACCGGAGGCTCGAAACCCGATTCCACTGAAGCTCCACCGTGTATGGGGCCTGTTGCACGCTAAATTATACGTAGTGGCCAAACGTCCTCCCGTTGGTGTGGCGCGGAAGTTTCGAGAGGGGGTGCAAGCTCAGGCGTCGTCCTCGTCTTCTGACAAAGGGTTCAATATACGAGGTTCATCCCTAAGTAGCTCTCGTGTTGCTTCAAAACACGACGTTAATCTAACCTAACCTAACCAGAGATGTAATAGTGTTTTTAAATGAAAAATAATACGGTGAAACCTCTCTATAGCGACAAGCCTCCATTCATAAGAAATTTGAAGGGAGGGGCGTTCTAAAGGGGTTTAACCCTCTGACACCGAGTGAGGCGGTCCCGGGAGGTATAAAAATTTCCCCTTAACAGCGAGAAAGACCGGTCTGAGGCGGTTGGCTTCCTTTGAGGGGAGGTGAGGTTCTGAGATCGCTTCGGAGATAAGCGCGGTAGGGGGTTCAATTATCCTTGCAAACCGCAGCCCGTTTCCGTGCGCCTTGAGGGAAGGTTATAGCAGGAGGGTGCGGTAAATGACCACCCATGTTGGGAGAGTCCAATTCATGTCACTTTCTCCCAAAAGGTCCCGGTTTTAAAGGAGCTAGAAGAAAAAGTCGCCTCGGGTTTAAAGAGTTAAGCTGGGAAATGCAATGCACGGGGTTAAACAAGCCCTAATTCGTTATTTTGGATAAAGCGAATTTTAAGAATTATATGAAGTAAAAAGTTCTTCGAAAATTTCTACTTTCTTTTTAAAAAAGATATAGCTTACGTTTGCTTGGATCTTTCAGCTTTTTCGGGGTAACTTTTTTAGTTTTTTTAGTTGGAAAAATAAATCTTTTATCAATCCGTCGGTAGTTTTCGAGAAATGGGCAACAATACCGTCTAATTCTCCTGACGTCTGTTTAGCTGAAAGTTTCATTTGCTGATGGTCGCTACCGATATCATCAGCTTATTTGTCAGAATCTGAATCAGCATCTCAAATACACAAATGAACTCTTGAATGTCCAACCCCAGTAGGGGGTCGTAATTCACTATTCTCTTCATATTAGGAAAGGAATGATTAATTTTGATCTCATTTCCTGTGTTGTTTTTGAGTGTATAATTTTTTTCCTCCCTTTTTTGTTAATATAAGGTCCAGTGTCAAGCGAATGGAATGTACGTATATGAAGTTGAACGGGTGACCAACCCGGACGCTCAGAGGGGTTGGAGTGGTCGTTGACAGAGATTATTTTGACATTATGTCTATGGTCCAAAAATTCCCTGCCAAACAAAAGTGGACGTTAAGAGGATTGCCCGCTTAGAGAAATGTTCTGTACCTAACAATTTCATATAATGATGCATATAAAAGTTCAGCAATGCTCATCGTTTCAGTCGTAGAAGTATATAAGAAATAACCTAAATCTATTGGGAATCAAATGCTACTCTATAAGTATTTTGTGGAGATATCATCTATTTTCTAAAATGTATTGCCTCTATGGTTTGAGGTTTTCAAATTATTCAAAAAGTATTCATGCATTGGTACACGTAAACCGAATCCTCCATCCCTACCTTGGTATCCGGTTCAACTGACGAACGGCCGCCACGACAGCTTGGATACTAAGGTTCTCATCGGGGGCACCAAGAGTATGTGGATGACAAGTGGCCGGATAAGTACATACTGAACAGTTAAACATGGATTGAATACAGCACAAATAAAATTTGATGGTATAAAATGATTTTTTTAATTCAAATATTGATTACTTATTTCTCAATATTAAAGTGAAATAGAATATCAACTATTACAAAATATCTAGTTATATTCCAAGGTTTAGTTTAGACAGATCAGATTTCCTTGACCCACAAGGAGTTACCACGGGATGAGTACGCGGATGGGGAGTAGCCGATAAGTAAGAGGGTTCTCGCCTTCCTGGGGGGAATAGTAATGGTGTGGGTTGAATTACCCAACTGACGGAATGTTCATGGAATGTACCTCCTTCGGGAGGAGTTGGGCCGTGGCAGGTGATGGTTATTATTACTCCGACTTCATGAATTGATAAAATGAATAAATAAACAGGGTCTGAAAAAATGCACAAGGAATAAAAATTTAAGCTTTTATGGAGTCTATTTACTATGGAATTTGCAATCAATTTTTTCTCAAACTTTGTATCAAGTAGAGGCTTGCAAACGGAATTAAAATTTAATTGAAAATATTAAAATATTGTGATGAAATCTGGAACACAACTGCACAAAATTTTCGAAATCCATTATGTTAACCTTTTCCAATCGGCGGTACATACGCTGTACCGGGAATTTTTATTCCTTTAACTTCGGCTGCGGTACAAGTGTTGTACCGAGCATTCGAGTGACGGTTCTTTCCCCCTCTTTCTCCTGGAAGGAGTTTCACGACCCTTTCAAGAACGTGAGTTCTATTGTCCGTAGTTGGGTGGAGATATTTTTCGCCAATGTTATCAGTTGTAAGCTCTTATTCTACATTTTTGGCGATGTTTAGGGACAACAAATTCCAAAAATCTGAAAAGTACTCCATTCGATAATTTTATGCTGACGATAAAAGCCGAAATTTTCTTTTCTAGTGTTTGTTTCATGGATTTTTTAGAATGCCTCAAAAATATCTCCCGGATATGGGGATTGAGAATGTGATGAAGAATTTGGATGAAGGAAATTTTGATGATAATTATTCAGAGAGTTGAGAATCAGAAAAAGTATTTGGAAAGAAAATACTATAAACAGAAAAAAAGACTCTTTCAAGAGCCCAAAGGTTTTAAAAAGTAGAACACGATTTTGCATATTTAAAACAGACGTTTAAAAAAAGTATTGCTTAGAACAAATTTTTCCCTTTTAAAATTTAAGATTTCAGTTTGATTTAGGGACAAAACTTATTCAAGAATATATATTAATAATTTTTGTCTAAACATTAAAGGTTCAGAAATGCATTTAAGGTATCCGACTGGTTTAAAATCGTCGTTTTTGGTGAAATTATCAAAAACTTTTTTATGACTTAATTTTGTAGCCTGTTTAACCTGCTTTCTAAAACTGTCTCACTTTTTACTCTACGTGAATTACAAATGGAGTTACAGCTGTTTCATTACCGAACTGTAAGCATGATTTTATGTTGCATGAAAACTTTAAATGTGTTTTCTGAGAAATGATATTTTTGAGGAAAACTGTTTACCGAAACAATGATTTCTCAAAAAGGTATTCAGGTATTGATATGAAATTTTCTGAGATTGTTTTCTGTAATATGCTTGATGTTTTCCTCTGAAAACTAAGGTCAATTTTAAAATCAAGTATTATTTTTAAGTGCTTAAATATAAACGAAAAGCATTTTTTATGAAAAATTACCAGTTTAGTAACTATGTTCAGCTAGATCTTAAAACTATTTCGAAGTACAAGAAATATTTTAGAACATAACACAGATAACTGTCATAGAAAAGGAATTCCTGCAAGGATTTATGTATATTTAGAATATGATTTTGTCTATGGCTGTTAGCGTAAGGCAAATATTTTAGTCATTTTTCTTCAAATTTCTCAGTTTTTTAAAAAAAATATTATTTTGAAAGCCTAATTTTACAATATTTTCATGGTTTTAAAACATATGCAGTTAAAAAATAACATTAAGAAATATATATAAATTATTTTTCAAAAAAATGTCTCCGAACACAGTCGGATACCAGCAAAAAATCATTTTCATTGGAATATAAGAAATCAGTTAAATGCTTTATCTCTGTTTGCTGAACTTTGGCTTTATTTAGTAGCTTTTAAACGTATTCATTTAAGTTAAAAACTGTCATTTCCTTCCTGGAAATGTTTCATCATTTTTTTCAATCACACTTTCTCATATTTGAACTCAACAGATTTTAAGGATATTTATTTCTTTGTACACTAAACAAGGCTTCAGTTTGGGAAGTACAATATTTAGGAAAAAATTTCTAATATATTTTAGCTCAAATTTTGTTCTCCTGTTGCCTGTTTCGTCGGATAATTTTGATAATATGTGGTGATATTATTCATTATGGTATTTGACTATGTAAGCTTAATCTAAAACTTTAGAGAGTATGCATAATTAGAGATCTGTAACTGGTCATATAATTTATTACTACACTAAGTAAGCACCGAAATTATTAAAAAGTTCACAATCGAATCAATGCAATCTCAGAGAAATGTATTTTTGAGATTACAATAAAATTTCAGTTCACATTTGACATATTAAATGCTCTTTTAATATATATACTCCTTGAAAATATGGTTTATAAAATATATAAGGTTTTATTGCCTATTTCTTTTAAATGTTAATTAACGCAATATATAACTTTCAGTTATGTTAATTTTTTTAATATTTAATACTGAATAAATATTTATATTGTTTTTTAAGTAACTTGAAAAAGTTGACTGGATTAAGAACTGATCATAAAAAAATTCTAAGACTATTTTAACACACAAATAACGATTTCCTACTGTATTATTAATCTTTGCATAATGTTTTTCTTAT
>BGPR01038878.1:0-14521 GCA_013235015.1 Araneus ventricosus | reverse complement strand
TGCTTTATCAATAAAGTTCCACGCATACCCACCCAACCGACAGGGAGCCGCCTTGGCTCCGAGTTCGGGGGTATGCTATGGTGTTATGTTATGTTATGTTATGTTATGTGGTTGTCAGGTGCATTGTGCCCCAATTCCTAGGTGTGAATATTGCACCCGACGCAGGGTTAAAGCTTGCTGATTACTTTATTTAGGACATAATACACAGCATCATAAAATACATAGATGAATCAAAGGTTTAATTTGTACATGCTGATAACGTTTTACTTCCTTGTCTTATTAACTAACAGACCATGATTTAAAATCTAATTTTAAAAGTTCACTTGGTATTTATATTCATAATTAGAGAGAATTTGTATCTCATAATCAACATAATTTCAAAACTTATCTCGATTATTATATCAAACAGTGATGTGTTGAATAAATAAAGGTTAACTTACTTGTATTGAAACACAAAAGCAATCTTTGTTCAAATATTATATATCAAAATATTGACATTTGTGAAATAAAAACCTATGAGATAAAAAAAATGAACTTAACGTTTATATTCCAGAGTTCTTTAATTATCTTCAAAAAAAATCTTAAGAAAACTTGCATAACAAATTCTATTTTCTGGATGATATATCTTAAGAAATTCATGTATACTTTACCGTATCTGCTTTCTCAGGAAAAACTGGATTTCTTGGTCTAAATTTTATGAAAACAATAAACAGTGTAGTAGCAGGAAATTGCGCTGTTTTCGCTAAAGCATTATAAATTCACAAAACAGCTGTGTGTAAAGTAAAATGGAGGGGTCATTCAATAATACACGAACAGAGGAACTATTTGACAGCAGAATCTTTTCATTTTGATTAAACAAATCCAGAAATATCAATATTTTGCTAAAATCGAATACTCTCTTCGAATTCTTTGATACATAAAAAAATTGATATATTCCATCACAATTCTAAATTTAAAAATGCTGCTGGTCATTCTTTTTCCATAAATAAAGTAATGCGCGACTTTTTGAAAAAACATAAAGAATTCTCCTCACTCATTGTATGGTGTTCGCTTTTGTAAGAGAGGCTCGCTTCCTTTTACACACGATCGTATTTCAGTTTTATGGCCCAGCGAGCCGAATGGAAAACGTGACCGAAAGAAAATCCAAATATTTTGGCCACGTCCCGCCCATTCTCATCGGATTTTGTCATTGACGACGGGTTTTGAAGCGACGCGCTCCAAATGGTGTGGAGCGTAGCGCTAGTAAATGCCCAGATTATCCCTCTGAATGTCAATTTTTAAAATTACTATTTAGATGCGACGTTTGCAAACATTTTGAAATACTTTTGGAGCAAGCGAATTTTTATTTGTATGGAAAGCTTTATTAGTATCATATGCTTCAATGCTATAATAGTAAGAAGATAACATATTTGCTTGCAAAAATAGCAGGATGCAGCAGAAAATAGACTTACTTCCTATATGCGGAAATCGCGTGATAAGAGCCAGGTTGTTAAGTAGCACTTTGCCTGGAATAGTTTTATACCAGATATCATCTTGCATATTCAACCCTCTGCCAGAGAAACGAGACGAGGAATAATTCCGCTAGAAACACAGTCCCACTTTCATCTGGACCGCCTTAAATTTTCGAAACGTATGCACTTACTGTCCATCTATCTTCGTGAGTTAATATATTTCTCATTACCCTAAGTCAACTGTCTTTTGTTAATGAACTTCTTTCTGTAATGTATCAATAATTGTTTTTTCAAGCAATTAAGTTATATAATGACTCCTTCACAAAATTGAAACTTATTTTCGAATTCATTTCAAAAGTCCAAGAATTGCTAAAATTGACCGATTACCATTATGAATCCTTTCCATTTGTAATGTAATGCCAACCACGGTTTTATGATTACGAGGTCCGTCCCGAAATAGCCCTCGTGGTGCTTGAGAACAGGACGCTAAAACAACTAAACTAAACTAAACTAAGCCAAGAATCTATTGAACAATGGAAATGGTAAATTATTTTCATTTTCAAATAGGTCGTATTTTCAATGGAAAAGAGAGATGCATCCGAAATTTTGCAAAATAATTTTTTATATCTTCTCCTACTATTGTTCGAATATTTGAGATGTTTCTCGGATTTCTTATAAATTATATACTCGCTTTAATGCTTGTTCTCACAGTAATGAGTCGTTTAACTGAGTAGCGGGTAGATTTAGCACATGAAGTTCTCCATAACTTTGCCAGTTTTGCAGGACACACAGAGAACACATTTAAACTGTGCAATAACCAGTCATTCATTTGTGCGGAGCACAGGGATAATATCAGTTATAAGGACTGCGCCTGAGCTGGCAATCCCTCTCCAAACTTCCGCACCACACCAACTGCAGGACATTTGTCTCCCTACGTATGATTTAACGTGCAGCAGTGGAATCGGTTTCCGAACCTGGAACCATTCAGCCCCAAATCCGAGACCCTACAACTCGGCCACCGCTGCCTCATTAAATTCTTTTAATTCCTCATGATATTGCTCGGGATAAAAATATATTTAAATTTAAGTACTTATAACACGTTAACCTTTATTAAACAGATTTTGCAGCAGTCTATTGTTGTTGTTCGTTCGCTTCCGCGTCTTCTAATACCTCGACCAGCAACTAATCATCTCTCTACCTTTTGTCTTCCTACTTGGAGACTAATGGCACGAGACCAGTAACCCTTGCGATTACATTTTTCCTTCTCTTTCATTGTTACTGTGACAACAAAAGTTTTTTCATATGATGGATGTTAGTGCTTTGATAAAAAAAATATTTTTCTCTTCTTTTTGATGTTTGTGTGTGAAAAATTTCGCATAATGTTATTTCTGTTTCTCCATAAGTCTCTCCCTTCTATAAGAACGGGCTCTGTAACCGTAAATGGCATCACACACGGATTAGTATCATATAAATAATTTAAGAAAATTAAGCCAGCCATTGAAAAATATTACATCATCTAATTGTTGTGTTTAGATATTAAAAGATGATTATGCTACGAAATAAAAGGGGAAGTAAAAATTCTAGTGTTGAGTTAATGCAAAAAGACATGAGAGAGGAATTTGATGACACAACAAAATTGGTCTGATTTTTTTTACAATATACTCATTATATACAAATTGAATCCAAAGTTAATATTGAAAAAAATATTTTTCATTGAGGAAAGAAATTGATCGACATTTAAATAAATAATTTCTTTCTCTCTAAGATTGTTTTTAAATCATTTTTGTGGATTAAATATTTCAGAAGTTATTGGCGAAACAATCAGTGAAAACTCCGAAATTTGGCTCAATTTTTTTATTTAGCTCAATTTTTATTTAATTAAATATCTTCATAAATAATTAATTTTAAAAGTAAAAAAATAGTACATTTGAACTAGAATTGGGCCGCAGAATGCCATGTGCATATGCAAACAAACATTAAAATGTTGCTTATTTTTTCGTTTTAAATTTAATCTTTTCTGGAGTACAATACAGTTACTGATCAATGATCAAAGGAAAAATGAACAATTAGTCATTTCATCTGGAAGAAAGCATTTTTGTAAGGAGTCAAATCTTATTTAAAAATATATTTCTTTTTTTTTTTTTTTCATTTTGAGCATAAAACAGCACGTGTTAAAACAAAATTCTTTTCCTGTATTGCCATTTAGAAATGAAGCTAAAAAGGTTGGATAACAATCTAAGCCAAATTCATTTTCCCATGCTTAATTAACTGGTTTATTAATGATCTTAATATAGCGAAGAAAACCGTACAAACAAAGAGTAACTTTATTTATTATCAAACAATTAAGGTATAAAAGTGTATGGTTAAATCAATTTCAGAAAAAAAATTAAATTTTTTTAAGGTCTGAATAAAGTTGCATTAAAGAATTATGAAAAATCATAAATTGTTGTTTCGGAAAGATATGCCAATTTTTTTTGTGATTTTCCAAAACAGCATTGAATTAATTCCAACTTGTAAAAAAATATGATATGATCACATTAATATAGGCAAATTTTCGCAAAACTTTTAAATTTAAATATGAAAAATTACTCCAGCAAATGTGCCAGAAACTGTATTCTTTTGTATTAATTTATTAGAGGATTATTAATGCGATTATTAAGCGCTTGTTCACACATTCCTGAATTGAACAAGAATTCTTTTGTATTTGGCAATAATAAGAAAAATATATCTCGTTTTAGTGTCAAGGTTAACAAAACTCCTGTAATATGCCATTCGTTCAAGAAATCTGATGTGTTTAGACTGTCCATGTAGCAAGAGCACATCTTTATTACGGTTTCGGTGTTATCGAAGCGAATACTGAAAACATCTATTATGTTATCAGTAATGACTTATAAGTGCCGAGGTAACCGCTTTTAATCAAACCATTTATATCGGGAACATATTTTAAACAAACATCAGGGTTTGGTTATTGGAAGTTTTTTTCTTTTAACCAGAAATCTACTGAAATTATTTTTTTAGTAATTTTCAAGCATAGATGTAACTTAACAATGAGCTCGTAGAGAATTACATCAGAGAAATATAGTTCAAATCAAATTCCGGAGCGCTACGGGTAAGAGTCAGGTTTAAACTAAAATCTGATAAGCGGATACAATTAAATTGAGATTAAGATTGTAGTAGCAATTTAATTATAATTGTGTACATATCATAGAATTGAAATTATTACCAAATTATTAATGTTTTAATTTTATATTTGTTAACAGCGTCTTGCGTTTAATTTGCTTGCGAATTCCACAATGAGGAAAATGTCTATTCAAATATTAATATATTTATTGAACTTTAAATATCGCAAGGGAACTAATCTGTTCGATTTTATCTTCAGTTAATTCAATTTATAGCTTAAGAATTGACTTTTGAATGAAATGCTAGATACCTTAGAGGCACTCGGCCGTATACAGACTGCACGGTATTTAATATTGCTATCATTCACCGCTTTCATATTTAAAAGCAGCGTTTTTAAACAAGAGAATTTAAAAAACTCCCAATGCGAATAACATGCAAGAAAAACAATTTATATAAGATTAAATATTTTTAAAATAGTGGTACTGAATAAAAATGGCTGGAAAAGTACCAATGATGTTTTAATCACATTTGATGAAATCACAGGGAAGATAGTTTCATTTAAAAGAATATTCAAACCGTGTGAAACGACTAGATATTGAATTGCATTTCTTTAAAAAACTCGGTTTTGATATGTTTTTTTACCATCTTAATGGCCATTCTGAGTACTAATAAACAATCTTGTAATTGAATTGATTATGAATTTTTCAATTAATGAGCTGGTGAAATAAATATATTGAATTATTAATAATTATATTAAAACACATATTAATGACCATTAAGAAATCATGTTTAAAATGGAGCATAAAATCATAGAGCTAAGATATTGTGTAATAATATTGATTTGATCGTAAATTTTCCAACGATATAATCATTTGAATTTAAAACATTTTTAGAAATGACTTTGCAAAAATTAATAATTGCAAACAATGATTTTCGCCCCACATATGTCGTTTACTAAAATGTACAGATATTATACCAGCTTATAAACATTAACATATTTAAAAAAAATTCACGCCGCATCTAATGTAATGCTTATAATATCGAGTCTTTTTTTATAGTCATTTCCATGTTTAAGTTCAGTGAATGAAGTTATGAAACGTCTGCTAAATCAGCCCCATCTTTGGGTGAAGGATTAAATCAGTAACTCAGGTACAGAGTCAATTTCGGGCAGCATATATTAGAAATTGACATTGAAGAACGTCAATTTATGAAAGAAGTAACAAATAAATGACGATGTGTCGATTCTCCAATGCTTCATAGACATTTTTTACCGACTTGATGTTTCGCATGATCTCGCTGCATTCGAGATATAAAATGGCAAATGCATTTCTATGTTTAATTTTAGTTACTTTTTAATAGTGTAAAGATAGTCTTCGGACACACTGTGTTATATCTTTATTGGTGTCGATGAATCGAATTCTTCCTGTTGATTATGTTATATATTCCTTTCTTGCGATCGACAAGATCGTGGTATCAATTAAATAATCAATATCGACTTGATTGTTATATCCATATTTTCAGAGATTAATAAATTTTTAGCAAAAAAAATTCAAAGTATTTCATTTTAGTGACATTTAATGCGAAAATGCGGTAGAATCGTCATAAATGAAAACATGGAAACTCTTTTCATATGCTCACGGCTACACGGTTTGGTTGGAGTCCCAGTTAGAACAAGATGCCCTACAATATTCTTACGATATCTTTACGATGTTGTGCGGCATTCAGAATATCGAAGCAATATCATGGAAATATAGCAGAATACCTTGTGCTTATAGGGGTGTGTTTTCCTCTTATCTACTTCAATGACACGGAGAAATTCGAGTTTCCAAAGTCATTTTCTGCTGAGGTACTTTTAGTATAGAAATCTTCCGAAAGACCTTACTGTATCTTGAAAAATGACATTAAAGTGTATTTATTTTCTGAAATCCGAAACTACATGGCGTTTTCTTTTATAATATATTGAATAATGCATGTTGACTAAAATAACTATTTCACGAATCAAAGAAAATATTTTTTTTTCCCTTAAATGTATTAGCCCTATTAGATCTGTACCTATTAATAGGCACTATTATATTAGATGGGTACCATTGGTGATCGTATAGTTTTTATTTTTAAATTACACAATAAAATACAATTTTTATTTGACCCTTATATTCAAAACCTACCTTTCAGGTATCTGCATATTGGGCTACTAAAAATAAACCTGAAAACACATAATAAGTACTGCGCTATAAATGAGACAAATTCAATTAGCTTTGATTTTAAATATTTTTTATTTTACCAATTTTAAATAGATAATTTTTTTACTGCCAAATAAAAAATATATGTGATTATTATTTAGATGCACAAAAAAAGAATACAAATTAAACAGACAAAAATGCAGTAGCTACCACAAATAAAAATAATAAAAACAAGAAGTCTCTGCAGACTCATTCACCCACTATGACGATCATTACAACATCAAAATAACTTCAATCCCCAAACGGAGATCATAGATGAAATATAATTGAAAATTTTGTTACTGTGTGACACACCTAGCAGAATTTTGCAGATAATAGCTGTAATTAGATGCACTCGTTTACTTCACACTGCTGTAGCAAAAATAAACGATGTTGTAGATTTAGATTCACTCCACGACAGAACGTTGAAGAGGTGAAATTTTAAATGCAGAAAAACGGAATTCACATATCAACATATTGAAGTAAAACACATGATGGATGTAGCTGGCTGACGACAATACACAACCGTTGACTTTTGAAAATTGTTGAAAATTTCTCATAGCTGTTCTGTGAATCATTTTACGAATAGTTTACTGCACTTCATTTCGGCATTTCTTTGTTTCCATACAGTTTTAGAAATCACAGAAGCACACACGCTCAAAAATCGTTGAACATCTTGTCATCGTTCTTACGTAGAACTTGTCTTTCTATCAGCTACATCTGATAATAATAAAAATGGTGACATCTTCAAGCATATTTCAAGTAGAGTTTTATAACGGAAAAAAATTTTCGTTAAGGACAGGTGGGAACAGGTCCCGAGAGCCGTTAAAGGCCCTCGGGCCTACAGCTGCCGGCTCAAACGTCTGTGTCACTTCAATCACAGTTTTAAAAAATGGAACAAAGAAAACCGCTTCCAGAAAGACGCTATTTACTGTTCACACCGAAATTCCTCCGCGGAACAAGATGTCGGGGAAATAGTCCCATTGAAATAATTTGATTTAAAATTAATAAAGTTAAGAAATTGAATTAAACAACAACAAAAGTCAAGACAATTACTAATTAAGTTGAAAACAAAGTAAATAGTTAAGTAAAATTTAGAAATTAAATGAAACGGCTAAAATTAACGTTTGAATTTCAAAATTTGCCAAAGTTGCCACAAGAAAAGAAAGAAACTTTAGTGGCGAAGAATTAAATTAATTAAAAATACTGACAAAGCCGAAAAATGATGTTAATGCAATATTTGCAATCTAACAAGCCCACTCTCCAATAATGATTTAAACTTTGTTCATTAAGTTTTTTTTTCCATTTTGGGGATTAATATCACGTGCCAATTCATCACAAGTCGAATTTTAAAATATATTTATGTTCTTTGGTTTACAATGTGAACTCGAAAATAATCTAACTCGCCACGCTTTCAGCATATGTTCCAAATTCAAAAGAAAGTGAAATTGGACCTTTGTAGTAGCACATTAGGGTGTCTACAAATAAAACGTTGTTTAAAAAAACTTTGCTCGCCTGGGTTTTTCCCATTTAATTTGATCCCAATAGAAGTGATGTTTCAGCAGTTTAGGTTGACAGGAGGGTTTGCCTGTGAAGACCTAAAGTTTGAAAAATTTCTGAAAAAATAAAATTTTTCGAATTATTTTTTGAAATTTTATATGTTACTAATGTGTTAAAATTATTTTATATTGTTCCTACGGACGTCTTTACTTAGAACATAAGCAGAATAAGTGTTAACTATACCCATAGCCACTTATGACTTGAGATGAAATGAATAAAATTACAAAAAAATTAAACTAATTTTGCTTTATTGCTTTTTGAAAGAACCTTACGATAGTTAGTGTATGTTCACAATAACAGCTTAAAAATTGACTAAAATGATGAAAAAGGATATAAAAACGAATGTAATGATGAATTAAAATCTGCTATTTTATTTCACAGTTTAATACGTAACACTAAGAAAAAGATTAAATACTCACTGTAGTTAATTGTCCAAGTAACTTGTAAAAATTCCATTAACCGTCAAATAATCTCTTGTCATCATTTTAACTACTTTAAATTTTATTCAAAACGGATTCCTTAAAGCCTATTTTCTTTCCTACTTTCTTCAACAGACTGAAGTAATTTTTTTTTTCATTTTTGGTCATCGATTGACTCAAGTCTTCCATTACTTCCAGTTTTGTGGTATGATTAAGAACAGGAAAAACGGGGACACCAGTGGGATGAGATTTTTCATTAGTTTTGTATTTCATTAAGGATGCTGCAATCTTCTTCTATTGAGAGTCTGAAACAGTCTTAGAAAATAAAGAAAATACTGCTTCTTCTAGTTAAATACCACACCTAGACTGCTAAAAGTTAAAAGGGCAGTTCGGACAACCCTATGGTCCTATTTCTCTTACATGTTTAGGGACTCCCAAAGCATCAGACCATTTACCGGAGCATCTGCAGCATTTGGGCCATTCAACCAAATCTTAACAAAAATCAAACCTTTAAACAAACATATCTGATGCAGATTTTGGCTTTTACCATTGTCATATTCCAATTGTTTGCTAAAAGCATACATCTTTGCCGAATAAAGTGTTGAAGATATCCACTTGGCTTTCTAAAGTACTCCATACTTTTGCCCAGAAACTCCCCGGGTGGGGGAGTTCCTTCAAACTCTAAATTTCGACACATTCCTAGTATTTATCTCGTAGAAGCAGATTTTTCTCTTCAGTGAGTGACCATCTTGAGGATGGAAACAGCCTGCTCTTTTAAGCTTATTATTTGATGGCCCTACATTTGCAACTTTTTTAATTACAACTTACAGATTTTAAGTGTGGGCCATTTTTTCTTAAAACTGTTTAAACTTAGTGTGATACGGATTCATTGATGTTCCGAAAACTGACTTCCAAGCTTCACCTTCAAGTAGTTTAAAAACATGGTGTCTGCATGCCAAAAACAGATGCTTCCTTTCCAAATGATTCTCTAACTGGACACTCGCACCATTCTTCCAGCCAATGTTTAAAGCTGAAGTACCAAAATACAGAGTGTAAATATTTTTAGATAACTCTCACTCTTCAACTATCTCAACACATGGTTTGCTTGTGACTATGCAGTAATATCTAGTATAGTTAGAACGCTCAATAGTCTGCCATATTTAAAACCTAGGACACCAGAAATTAGAACAGGAAGTCTATTAAATACAACTTCTTCTTGATCTCTCATATATTTAGAATCCCAGTGTAAAACTCAGTGTTTAAGTGCAGTGAAGTTAGTTCTTATGTTTTGGGTTTATATCGGTTCTAATTTTTTTGCTTGTTCTTCTCATATTTTCACGACTCAGATTATCAATATTAATAAAACCTTCTTTAGCTATAGATACTATTAAGCATGTTTGCTGATTTAGTAAAAGTTTTAATTGATCTGATATTTGAGTTATTTTAGGGCTCTTAAATGGGCATTAAGGCATTTATAGTGTTACAGAGTTCGGGTTAGATTCAGATGTTGATGGTAAACAGATGTCAGGATCTCCAACTCCTCCTCTAATTCTCTATTACAATCATTAGCGACATTTTCTATATAACTAGAACTGGAACATATTTTCTCAAAATTAATATAGGCAACAGTTTATAACTGGGGCAACTTGCTTCAAGTTCGAGCTGATTGTTTTGTCTTTTACCTATAACTAGTGCACTGTGAACTAAAATAATTTGCATTATTTAATAAAAAATTATTCCTGTTGGTTATGATAATGATGTTGTAAATAATAAAATTGTTTTATTATTAAGCGTCAATAATTTGAAAACTTTTCGTTTTTCATCATTTTACCAATATTAACCCTTATATAATATATTTTCTAACATGCTAAGCATTGTGTAATTTATAATTTATACTCATAATATTAATAAAAATATTTATGAGACCACGTTTGAACCACTTTTAAAACATTAATAACCTTGTAAAATTTCTTTAAACAATTCTAAATATTTTACATTTTGAAAGATTTTTTCAAATTTTATGGCTTTAGAGGCAAACCGTACTGATACCTTAGAGGGCTGAAACTTCATGTACTTTCTATTGGGACCGAATGTAATGGGAAAAACCTTGGGGAGCCATGTTATTTTAATGTTTATTTTTGAGAAATCCTATAGCACATATATTTAGCTTGTAAATACCATTTTATAAACATTTTATTTTTAATTTATTTGTTTTCTTCTGTTTTGATACTTTCGGACGAACGATTTTCTGAAGCCATCTCTATGTTATAATCTATTTTAATTAAATTTAAATTAGCGTCAATTGCAGACGATTTTATATTATTCTTTTCATCTTTCGTTAAATTTATTCCCCTCAGTAGGGCAACTAAAAATGTTTGTTGAAAATAAAATAAAGAATGAAGGGTTTCTAAAATAGAAGTCAACTGGAAATTAAAAGTTAAAGAGAAATTATTGATTCTTCATTTTATATCCCCACATCTTCAGTATTCGTAAATTAATTAGTGATGTTTATGATTCAAAGCTACTTATTTATATAAACTTTTATCATCTTAACATTGATTGAGTACAATTTCAAGTTTTTTTTTCTAAACTGGTGGGAAACGAATGAATATATGTTAAAATGTTAAGCTTGTGAGTTTTGGAGTATGTGCTAAAAGCTTTCTTTGGGGATTTTGAAACTATTTTTATTTCTAACATATATGATCCCATCTTTTTAATTAAATTAATTCCATATTAAAATACAGAGTGTTTCATAAATAAGTAACCTGAAAAGTGAAAATGTGGCAAATGAATAAGAATAGAAAAATGCCGTTTGCACAGAACTGATGTCAAATAAGTTTTTTTTAGAAAATCTTACTTTATAGCAGTATACTTTCCTATTTATGTCACAAGGGGTTTCTCCATGTGATGTTACGATGCATTACGATATAACAGCGAACAAATCTTAATTTTTGTCCAGTTGTGTACTAGCAAAATAAACAGAGCTGGAGCGATCTGAAAGCAGTGTCAGAACGCTATAACCTGGGTGACAAAATTCGCGCTGTTTTAAAGACGCTTTCCTTATTTCCTATTTATTTCTCTTGGAAAAAAAAAGCAGTACCGGAACGCTGTTCCGGCTCCACTACACCCCTAAATGTGTCAGCCTCCATTCAGGAGCTTAGCTATGAGAACGGAACCACTTTCTTTCTAGCATATTTCTGTTCAAAATTTAACTTCCTCGTCTGAAATCTAAGCTCTTGATAATGAAAATGAAATGTTGAATATCTGCATGCTTTTAATCCAACAAATATTTTATCCTATAAGCATCACTGCATCAACTGCGGAAAAATATTCTAGTACTAGTAGTTATGTTAGTAATAAACAAAACGCAAAATAAAATTGATAAAAAATCTATAATTTTTCACTTTTGCAGACTTTAAAGTATTAACCATTTTTTGAATCAAATTTTTTACACAAGTTTCTGTTTTCGCAAAATTATAAGTAGATGTATACTTTTATTAGAATTAACCGCCTGTTGCAATTAAATGCCTGTTATTATCAGCATTAAGAAAATTTCCATTGATTGTCAGTTTTTTTAATGATGCCAAGCATTCCAACTATTAAACGGTCACCATCTAGAAACGGTATTATAAAGAAAAGAAAAAAATTCTAAGACATGCGCCATTTCGCCTGGAGTAACTTTGGTGCGGTACAATTTTTGAGATAATTCTATTGAGAACCTTGCGTATTTGTTTTGTAAATAAAGCGTGTAAAATTTGTGCTTAATATAGGTTTGAAATCCATTGACTGGTTTAAGATTGCAACTATAGCAATGAAGGTTGGGTATATATTGGGACAAAGAAAACACCTTCTCGAGAGACAAGTTATGATGTCTGAAGTCCATGGAAAATATAATATCTTCATAATCAATGACATCATTAAATAAACATTTCGAGACTGCGGTGGGGAAGAAATTGTATTTTTGTGGAGAAATGGGGTCGCGAGATCTACTGTATACATGAAATGACATGACGCTATCCCACACCCCTTGCGCTTATAACCTCAAAGGTCTCTAACCAGTTGGATGGATGCAGGGTGGATGAGTACAACCACTTCCACCACAGGGCCCTGAGATACCACGCGAATGCCATACCCCGAACAACTTTAAATTCTCCCCTCCCCATGATTTAAACTTATGAAAAAGCCACAAAAGTTAGACTGGAGCAATTACAGAATCAAAAAAATATATGCCTTGTCTGGGCAACACACTCTTAAAGAGTTTGACATTTACAGACGGAAATGATAAAAAAAACAATTAAACTACAAAACCTGATTAAATACATTACAAGCAGGAAACGCATGAAAAACCTTTGGAAAATAAACACAATTAAACATCAATATCTAAAAAAACTCTCCGGAATAAAAATTGACCAGAGAAATAAAATAAAATAAGTTTTGACACCTATTGTTTATAAAGTTGATATTTTGACAGTTGATTTTTCTTGCTTCTAAAAACTCATCCATTTTCTTCCGTGATTATACCACACACACGCTGAAAATTTCAATAGAGCAAGAATCTAAGGACGTATAAGGAATTTATATTCAAGCAGTTTTTACTTTTCTAAGATTTCCCTAGATTGTTTATTAGGAGTTTATCTCTCTTGTCTGATGGTGTCTTGACTGATCGAGACAACTCTCTATTCGCACAGCGCATGTTTTCTCAAATGAGGTACATAAGCTAAAGATGAAATACGAATGTCCTCAAATGTTTTCACTGGATGGCTTGCTAAAGAAAAAGTTGATGTCGCAGAGAAAGGTTTACTAAAGAAAAAACTGACTGGACCTAGGAAAGTTGAACCGAACTTAAGAAACACCCTGTATGATATTATTTACGAAGAGGCTGCGAAATTCCTTAGTTGTATCTCTCGTTTTCATGAATGTGATTTTTCTAATTGGGCTTCATTCTGATTTAACGAGCAAGATTTTACGGAGAAAAGAGATATTAGAAAAGCAAAATATAGAAAATTCTACTTCAGGAAAACGGCTTTAATCATGTTTTAAACAATTAAACCTGTTCGCGTAATTTTACTTTTAAACCATTAAGCACATAACTACCGAATGAAGGAGGCTTCTTGATAAGGTTTCTTAATTCATCGAAGCGGGGTCCACTTTAGACTCGAACGTCCAGTATTTCTTTTGTTTTTCTGTAAATTAATTTGCTACGCAGGCACGAACAAACGCAATGCTCCATTTTCTTCGGTTTTGCCATGAATCCTCCTTCAAAACATTAAAATCGCTGTATATATAAAGATTTTTATTTTTTTATTCCGTTTGAAGACGTGGCCGTTTTTATGGTTTCACTGTTTAATGAGTTTGGTGTCATGAGCACCGGTGCGTCCAATAACATCACGGATGAATTAAACAGCTACCTGGACCTACTGGGTAAGTGGATGATCAGTTGGAAGATTAAAGTAAACACTGACAAGTGCCAAGCCGTGTATTTCTCTCTGCTCAGAAACATCCCCGACAATCCGAAACTTTACCGCAGAGCAATTCCGTGGAGAGATAGTACCAAGTATCTGGGGGTTATCCTGGATAAAAGGCTCACCTTCAAACAGCATATCACCAACACTACACAAAAAATCAATGCAGTAAAATCTATTCTATACCCACTCATTGGCAGGAAATCCAAACTCTCTCTGAGCAACAAACTCCTATTGTAGAAGTCACTCGTACGTCCAGTCATGAGTTACGCATCCCCAGTGTGGGGCGC
>BGPR01038874.1:0-14522 GCA_013235015.1 Araneus ventricosus | reverse complement strand
ATATTTTTTTTATTTACATATTATTTAAATATTTCTTTATTCAAAAAACCTCTTGGTAAACAACATTCCGTGTGAAGTATTTTTCGTTGTTTAATAATTTTCCTTGTACTTTAAGTGTCTTTGTGTAAATTTTAACGTGATTGGGAATCCTAGACTTTGAAAGTGCAACATAGTGTCCAAGTGAAAAGACAGGCTCATCGAGGTAAATTCCAACATGATCGAAAGTTTGCCCCTGCGATTTGTTGATAGTCATCGTGTTAACTGGAATTAACGGGAACAGGCGGCGGTTGAGAACGAATGGTAGATTCACGCCACTGGTGGCTGATTTAATTCTTGGCAAGAAAACAACATCGCCACGATTGCATTCAGATACAATTTGGCGTCCAAACTATATCACGCGCATGATATACCACTGACGTAATTTACTACTTTCCAGTAAAAATAGGAAATTAATTTGAAATATGCGATTAATATAATTTAAAATTTCTCGGGAACTATTGATCATAGCGTGATAAATTTCATATCAATCGATAGAAATTTTTATTTCACTATTTCAGAGCTATTAAATTTGAAATTAGAACGACAATTACTCTTTTAAATTGAAAATTACTGAAATTTAGGTTCTCTCACAATTAAATAATGCTGTTTAAAGTCTCGCAGTGCTATGGCGCGAGTTTTATTTTTGGTGACGTCAGAGCGTTACCGGAGAATCTGGTCTATTATATTAGTAATACGTTTAAGCAATTAAAAAATATGAGGCTGTGCATATTTCCAAATTAAAATTTAACCCGCACTCTTTAAATATCTCAGATTTTTAGATGGACTTAAAAGTTCTTAAAACTTCAAATCTACTCTACTAAGGCCTTTTGATTTCTTGTCTCATATTGAATGACTTCGTGACTTACACTTCTCTTTCCTACCATATACATATGGAACAAGTGCTTATCAATAGTTTCCGATGTATTCTCTATTTCGTATTCCATTCTCGTTCCGCACCCTAAAGATCTACCGAAGAAGTGAAATGCCTCACGAAGCACTTAAAGATGTCGATGAAGTTGTCGGAAACATCATTGATCGGTTATTTTTCCGAACAAAATTCCTGTATAAAAACGTTTCTATATTCCGTAGCAAAGCATTATTTGTGTTGATGTAATGGATTGAAATATCTCCAATCAGTCTACTTTAAAGAGTTTATCCATTTATTGGACGTTTACGAATGGAAATGTCCATGATTTCAATCCATATGCGTTTTTCATAGGAGAATGCTGAATGAAGTTTTACGTTGTTAGAGAGGTTTCTGAAATTATCTTTGCGTACCGCTTCAGATTACAGAGATGAAGCCTGACCGCCTACGTGCAGACAGTTGCTGGCTTATTTTGGGGGAACTCAAATTCTCGGCAACTCAAGTCAATGTTTTTTTTTTATGATGTTCTTTCCTCCTCGAGAAAGCATGACCGTCGGGGCTTCTGGTGACGTCACACTGCAAGACATCTGGCGGTGTCTGAGTGATCAATTCCCACATTTGTTTTCAGTAACGAATTTTAGAAAGAACAATGATCTGCAACTACGTAAAGTGATCTAAGCATCTTCAAGTTAAACTGGAATTGTTAGGATAATATGTATCGACATGTATTCTGTAATGCTAGAGTTATAAACCAGGACCTTTTGGACTAAAATGAGATAGAAAATAGTCAATAGAAAAGCCTCCTTTAGTATTCGTTGTAAGTGTCCTAGAAAATAGAAATATAGTTCTATACACCGAAATTAAGGGAATGAATTCTTTCTTGAAGAAAAAAAGGAAAAGATTAAGGTCTTAAGCACTGCTATGTGTGTGTGATTTTTTTCCGCAGATAAAACTATAGTTCTAACAAGAGATCTTAGCCACTATTTTTATTCCATGTTCCTCCTGTAAAGGAAAATTTTCGATTTTACACTTTTTTAAACCTCACTTGTTCGGTATTTAAACAGAGTTTGATACAATTCTCAATATCTAATATAGGATTTAACATCCAAGGGAAAAGAGCAAAATGGAAGATACTTTTGTATTTGATTTTGATTCTATTTACCATATGGAATCCTGGTATGACATTGAATTTCATACTGCCTTAATTATTTTTTCAAAAGAAATTTGTCTTATGTTTGCGAATTTAACTTTCTAGTAATTTACGATGAGTGCAAGTCTAAACGAACCCCTTTTTGCGGAAGGTTTTTTCGGTCGCTGCAATTACTTAGAAGTTACGGGTTGAAAATTATTTTTCAGCCCCTAACTTCGACTGCTTTTTAACATAAGCTTGCGACAACTCGTTGGATAGTTGTCATCAGTTGCATTCTCTTCATTCTTCCACATTTACGCCCTCTCTACAACATATTATTCTCCGCTTGAAATCCAATCAAATTTATAAAATGTGCCCAAATGAAACGGAAACCACAGTTATATGTAAAGAAATTTTAATAACAATATTCTAATTACAGTTCTTGTCGAACAATACAACTATAAATAATCGCCATTGACATTGATACACTGATCCCAGCGAGTAGGAAGGGAGTGAATGGCTTCAGTGTAGAAACTGCTGGGTCAGGCAAACACCCATTCTCGCAATGTTCTGATTCTCTGACAGATACTTGAGCACCCACTGTGCACAAACTATGCCATAACCAAGCTTTTTGTGGATTATGTGATGCACAGTTCCTTTGCTTATCGACGACTCTGCCGTATGAGCTCATCCACAGCTGAAATCGTGGCACTGTTGGTCACAACGTGCACCTTTCCAGGACGTGGCAAGTCCTTGATGTTTACGCGTCTCGCCTCATAACGCTCACACCACCGGAATATGATGCACCGTGCGAGGCACTGTCTCCCGTACACCTCTTTCATCCTGCGATAAATTTATGCAGCATGCTCCCCTTCTGCGCGAAGAAATTGGATAACCGCTCTTTGTGCTGATCTGGAGGAATCCATCATGCAACGAACTGCGGAAACAACTCTCCAGAAATGAGGATATTGATGCGAAGCCGTTAACTACGCAGGTGCAATTAGGAATACCACCACCCCATCTATCGGCTAGCACATTAATTCGCTTGGATTTGATACAACGCCGATACAGCTAAGGTCTCCTTTTCATTTGGGCACACCTTATACTCTAGATATCGTGCTCACAAAATAACAAAGGATATATTGTTGGATAGCGTCCTCTGCCGCTTCAACTGTTGATTTCCTAGCATAAGTTCATGGTGATTTGAGCTTGTTTGCTGGAAGTGTTTTATCCCAACGTAACTGGGGGGCGGCGCATGAGCTGCTCGTAATGATGTCTATTTCGCGTAGGCCATAGTGTATGTGATTTTTGTCGTTGGCAGCTGATCTTCATTGTAAACCGGGATGCGAAAGCAAGGCCGGAGTGATTCTTTGTGATTCCAACGTAACTATTGTATAGCAACGGATTCGGAAACCCTCCGCGCTTCTGCACATGCGCCGGGCGGAGTTATTTTCACCAAAATAGGGGGAAAGTGAAGAATGGAAGGGTGATGTTTAAATTTTACTGAGCGTGTTCTAACAAAGAACTCCGGAAATGCGCTCATATAATTCATTGCCTGACACTCCTTTCCGGTGTAAAATCGTCTAAAAGTGGTAGTCTCGGAATCCGTTGCTGAACAGTACCTCGAGTTTTGAAACGCTCTGTATGCAGATTGTTATTCTCGTTGGATAAAATGTGACACGACCTAAAATATTATCTGTTACATGCAAAAGCTAAACTGCTTCTTTTGATAAAATGTTTCCATTAATTTTTCCAGAAATGAATTATTAAGCAACAACTCTATCCATACTAAAATTCAGGATGGACAAATATATGGAAATATTTGTATATCGCATAATAAATAAATTGTACTGTCTATATTCTTTGATGAATCATTGGTGATATAAAATCATTTGAGTTTATTGATTTGATAGAATTCCAAAAGTAAAAGGTTAACGGACTGATGGGATTTCTAGAACTGCGTGTATATATTCAAGAGTTACAATGAGTTCCAAAGACAATACATCAAAGAAACTGCTGCGTTAGTGTAAGAATTTAATTAAGTAAATATCATTATGTTTCCCAGACAATTCAAACTGATATTAAATTTTTGCACTGTATGCATGTGGAGTTGAGTTAAAATGTTTTTTGATTTACTGCAATTTGTTTAGAAGCTTTAGTTGAAGCGGATCAATTATTCAACGTCCGATAATTAATAGGAAAACAGAAAACTTCTGAAAATAAATGAAATAAAAACAGTTCTTGAAAACACACTTTTTTTATTATACTAAAAAGTAAAATGTTCTTATTATAATTATTTTCATTTTAGTTTTAATTTGTAATATATAAATTGTAATAATATCACTTAATTTTACTTTAAATTCTAATATTATATATTTTTTAAATCTTAATTATGGAACAATAGTAATGTATTCCAAAATCACTTAAACTCCAGTTTCGATTAATTTCCCGCCCTGGAGGTATATCAAATCACGCATTTTGACATATTTATTACTAAAAGAATACTTTAATCGCTGCCACAGAAATCATGAATCAGCGTCTTATCGCCGCCGAACTTTTCCCTAAAACACTTACATAACTTTCTAAAAATAGCTAATATTCCCTTCACTTTACCACGTGTCCATATGTTAATCCCCTATCAGAGAGAATGCAGGGATTTTTCGTTCTCTTTAAGCCTTGAAAACCTCGTATGAGATATACGCGTATCCGCCACTCTCCTCATATATGAATACGCTAATCAGTATATAAAAATTAGTTAATTAGTTCTGTACTCTGGTTGTTTATTACTTAATGAGTACATCAACGAAATTATATATATATATATATATATATGATACATTCACTACAAATATATAAATTTATCAACTATAAATATTTTGTAATGTAGATATCCATGTTTTCGTCGAATTCACTACCAACTCGCGCCACTTGAAAAGAATAGAATCAAAATCTAATTAAAATATTCTATTTCGGCCAATAAACTTTTGAAAATATTAAAATAGTGTATTAGTAATGAGTGTACACACTTGTATAAAATTCCAGAACTCTTGCACATCAGGAAGAGAGTGACAAATTTATTTTTAAATTAATTCTATCTTTTGAAGCATGAAATAAGTTGAGTTAAATGCAAGTGAATAATAAGTGTATTTGTTGAATATAAATACTCGTTTTCATGGAGTCAAAGCTGGTTCCCACAGTAAATGATGTGGGAATGTCGGCTTTCAAGTTGGATGATCCCAAGTTCGAACACCGATTCCACCAAATATCTCTCATATGGCCCTTGTGCACATTAAATCAAACACCGTGGATAAAATATCGTCCTCTTTTTTTAAAGTGGCGTGGAAATTTGGAGAGTGGGATCTAGTATCGGGTGTCGTTCTTATCATCTTGACGTCAGCTTAAAATTACGAGGTGTTTTCCAATGTTATTCTCGTGCGGCTTCAAAAGGAAAGCCAATCTGACTAAACTAAATTGCAAAAGGTATGACAAATAAGATTTTTTTTGTTATTTCATTCTACTTCCTTTCCTGATCAAATACAATTTAACCTTCTGTTAAAAATAATCATTATCGTTTTATAAAGTAAAATAAAAATTAACCTATTTCACATATTGTCGCTTAAGAAGCAACACCACCAATCTCAGTTTTTTGAAATTTCAAAGAGGAAGATTCAAATGAATTTTTCGCAACCAATAACGGATATTTCTGAAATATTTTTCACGTCTGGTTGGAATATGCGGTCTTATGTTCATAGCAGATATTTAAAAAATTCAGATATATACGTTATTAGTTGCGATTACGATATTTTGCATTATAAGTGTGAGAGAATGTTAAGAGTGTGCTTTTTATATTAAGTATTTACACTATATGCCCAAAAGTATCCGGACACTTGCAGATTTTCACATTTTTTAGAATTTCTCCGGAATGGTTTAACTGACTGCCTTTAAACTTCGGACATGTAAAGAATCGACAATAACTCACATGTTACTTTGAAGATTCGGTCCTGAGGGCAATTAGGGGACCGTCTACAAACTAATGAACACAAAAAGGTTTTTGGCCCACCCCGCTTCACAGAATACTGATAACAAGATGAAACTTTCAGAAATGGTAATGTATAATGTGCATAATATTTACAGGAATTTTCGTAAACTCGGCAGAAATATTTGGGAAGATATAAAGGTTTTCTTAAGACTTCTCAAATTTTCCCACCTGTTTTTTGCTTATAACATGCAGAGTTTTCTGTTATATTATACGAAACTTACAGAAAAAATGACAAAATGTTAGAGAAGCATTTTGTAAAAATTTCGAAAATAACTTTTGAATATTACAGGAATTATGAGCATTTTTAGTAAATAATGTTTTACAGTGCATGCGCGAAACACAGTGTAACTTTTCTTTCACAACTTTAAAGGGCAGCTTATGTAAAAAATTCAGTTCAATATCAGTAGTATTCAGAAAGATATCGGCATTACAACGAACAGAATTTTAGCTCCCGTCGAAGAGAAGCTAAAAGATGAGGATTTGTACACAAATTGATATA
The DNA here is from genome assembly GCA_013235015.1 of Araneus ventricosus. Lineage (NCBI taxonomy): Eukaryota > Metazoa > Arthropoda > Arachnida > Araneae > Araneidae > Araneus > Araneus ventricosus. Next base: position 7,951 of record BGPR01038874.1, on the reverse strand, counting down.
TTTTAAACTTATATCTTTAAATAGTTATATTGAATTGTATAGTGGTTAGAATTTGCTGAATACCCATGAACACATCTAATATTCGTAACGAATAAAAAATATATATGTAGAATTATTAAAATATTTTAAGAAAAGAAATTAATTAGATAAAAAATCGTTTCGCCATAAAAGAAATGTATTTAAAAATATCGTTTGGCTGTAAAATTGTAACTTGTTAATAATCATGTAAATAATATAATTAAAGTAATAAAATTTTTTGTTATTTATAGTGCCTAATTAGCTGGAATTTAAGTTATACACGTAATTGATAAGTCTTCATGGGTATTCAGCATATTCTAACCACTATACAATTCAATATAACTATTTAAAGATGTGAGTTTAAAAAATATCAATTTGTGTACAACCCCTCATCTTTTAGCTTCTCTTCGACAGGAGCTAAAATTCTGCTCGTTGTACTGCCGATATCTTTCTGAATTCTACTGATATTGAACTGAATTTTTTACATAAGCTGCCCTTTAAAGTTGTGAAAGAAAAATTATGCTATGTTTCGCGCATGCGCAATAAAACATTATTTACTAAAAATGCTCATATTTTCTGTAATATTTAAACAATCTTTTCCAAATTTTTACAAAATACTTCTCTAACATATTGTCATCTTTTCTGTAAGTTTCATATGATATAACAGAAAACTCTGCATGTTATAAGCAAAAAACAGGTGGGAAAATTTGGGATTTTTTAAGAAAACCTTTATATCTACACATTAAACATAACCAGTTCTGAAAGTTTTATCTTGTTATCAGTATTCTGAGAAGCGGGGTGGGCCAAAAACCTTTTCATCTTCATCAGTTTGTAGACGGTCCCCTAATTGCCCTCAGGACCGAATCTTCAATGTAAAATGTGAGTTATTGTCTATTCTTTACATGTCCGAAGTTTAAAGGCAGTCAGTTAAACCATTCCGGAGAAATTCTAAAAAATGTGAAAATCTGCAAGTGTCCGGATACTTTTGGGCATATAGTGTATTTTATGAATTGATAAAGAAAAACGTCTCTAAAACGCTTATCTATTCAAAGTTTTAAAAAAATTGCTTGTATAAAAGAAAAGTCAAATATGACTTTTATATATATATTTATATTATTATTTTTATTTTATATTTTATTTATATAGATATATACGTATTTAATATTACCATGTCACGATAATAGGTGATATAAGTTATCACGTGATAAGACACCACAGGACAACTTTAGACAACATCAAATTGTCTAAATATCTTTTAACTGAAACTGAATTGATATTTCGCTCTAACTGAAAAACATTCAGATGTTTTTTTTTTAAATACTGAACCTCGAAAATAAAGTTGCTGAAAATTTAAAATATAACGTGCCAAAAATATGACATCAAGAATATTCGATTTGGAACAGCGTTATGTTTAGTTAATGGCTCATGTAGAAGAAAATGTTGAGCTGCGATGTTCCCCATATCCAGCAAACTTTTCAACAACTTTTGCTGAAATCTCGTGGTCATTCCACCGTGATGTGTTTCGAGAAGAGTGCCTAACGCCATGATAAATGATAGACACGTGATATGAAGTTCAAAGAAGCTTTCAGGAAGTTCTAGCTAGTTCCACTAGGAAAGAACTGCTTGCTATATTGAGTCTAAAAGAACATGTGAGTGGAGAATGAAACTTATTATAGGATTACAGATTCTCCGCAGTGATATTTCAGAATAAAATGATTTTTTTTTGAAAAATGAGTTACTGATATTGTAAATCGGAATTGGTGATCGTGATATTTTGTTTCAATTTATAAATATCGCCGATAAGATTGTTAAATTCCTTAAATGATGGGAAATCTAGAACATTATCATTATAAATTAAATTTTGCAAAATAATTATTTCATGAATTTATCTTCGTTTTCTAGTTTTTCATAGTAAGTAGCAGTTTTTCTTCCGCTTAAGTCTATTAACAATCCTCCGAGTTTGTCCCCAGAGAATGTGATTAACACTGCAAATTAAAACACATTCCTAGATAGTTTATAATAAACCATTCAACTCAATTTTAAGTTCTTAATGAAAAGGTAATTATTGTAAACCGTTTGAAAATATATCGGTTAGTTTAACAAATCTAAGTTTATGCTTGTCTCTAACTAAATGAATTACATCATTCCTGCTCAACAAATGTCGGAGCTTTAGCAGTGCAATACACACGAATGGTAATCGGAGTGAATAAAAATTACCATGAATTCAACAATACCGGATTTAGCAATTACCTCGAATTGTTAGAATAAAACCTCCTAAGGGCCTGCGGGTTTACAAAGCAAGTTGTTCTTTCCTAAACAGGATATTTAATTACACATTTTACGCAGCTTTCAAGACCATGAAATTAATTATCCGTTAACTGCTTTTAATTTTATCGAACTCTCCTGGTAATTAAGACATTTTGGTAACTAAGCAGCGGCAAACTTTACCAGCTGAACCCTGTTAGTGTCACTCAATTTAATCCGTTTATTTAGAAAGTTGGTCGCTTGGTATGCGCTTAGTTGAGGAAAGGCTTGAATAATGTTCCCTCATCTTTTCAGTGATTCATGAAGTTCAAGTTTGTATCCAAGATCTCCACTAGTTTTGCATGTTGGGGAACTTTTGCCTGATTTCCATTTAAGTAGTAAATGTTTATAAATCTTAGGCGAAACATTATAAACTACTAAATTAGGTGAATGTTATAAACTAGTTAAAATATTTTCCAAGTTTTTAAATTTTGTTTTAATTAATTATATTTTTTGTTTCATCAATGTTTCGAAATTTTATTTGACATTTAATTTTATTTTTTTATTTATTCAGAAGAAGTAGGTAATTTATTTATGTGACAATCAAATTTTAACTCTCCCTCCTACCAAGAGATGGCACTGCAAGGACCTTTCGCTATCAGGAGAAGGACGATAAACAGAGTCTCTTGACTGTTCGTGCGAGAAGGTCGCTTTTCCCCTCTCACTGGGACCGATCGGACAAATCTCTCCATGCGTGGCGAGTTGAATAAATGTGGCTTGCCAGTTTATGTAATCGTGGTAAATCCATAATTGTTTTATGTGGAAAATGTGAGAAAAATAAATTAAATTTAATTTAACTGTGGCCCTGTTTTATTTTAACCGTCCATTTCACCTCCTGTGATCTAGCCGGATATGTCGGTTAAATTTATATAATACCTACAGCACCTAGGACATTTTGGTACTAAACAGCAGCAAACTATCAGCTAAACCCTGTTTGTGTCACCCATTTAATACGTTTATTTAGAAAGTTGGTAGATTGATACGCGCTTAGTTGAGTGAGGTTTGAGTAATGCTCCTTTATCTTTTCAGTGATTCATGAAGGTGAGGGAGCTACTCGTACACATCTCCTTTTCAAATTTGTGTTCAAGATCTCCACTCGTTTTACATTTTGGAGAAACTTTGTCCGATTTCCATTTAAGTGGTAATGGTTTATAAAGCTTAGGTGAAATATCTATATAAACTGGTGGCCAAATGCCAAGGACCATTATTAAGATCCGGAAAATTTGGACTTAATAGGGATACAGTAGTTCACAATCAGGTGCGGAGAATCGAAAGACATACAATCGTCGGATCTCACATTTTACAATGAAGATTCGGTCACGAGAGAATTTAGAGGGCGATCAGAAAGTGGTAAAGTCGAAAAGGGATTTTAGCCCATCCCGTTTCACAAAAAGCTGATAATGAGTTGAAACTTTCATGAATGATTTTGTTTGATGCGCATGATATTTACATGCATTTTCGTAAAAATAACAAAAATATTCTTGAAAATATAAATGTTTCTTAAAAAAATTTCTAATTGTTCCGCTTGGTTTTTGCTTATAACATGCAGAGTTTTCAACTGAATTGTACGAAACTTGCGGAATATATGACAATACGTAAAAAAGCTTTGTATTAAAATTTGAATCAAATAATTTGAATATTACAGGAAATAAAAGTATTTGTAGTAAATAATTTTTTAATGCGCATGTGCTAACGTAGAGAAATTTTTCTTTCATAACATCAAAGCCAGATATATAGGCAATTTATATAAAAACTCCAGTTCAATATCGTTAATATTCAGAAAGATATCGGCATTGCATCGAGATCAATTTGGGTACTCTCTAAGAGAAGGTAAATGATGAGGGTTCTTACATTCACATTACATTCTTTTTAAACTTGAATCTTCGAACTGTAATATTAAATTTTTTTAAAGTTGAATATCCTGGATACTTATGTACATTAATAAATTAAATGCATAATTTAAATTGCATTTCGATGATAACTATTCGAAGATTCATGTTTAATAAATTTCGGTTTCTGCATGGACTCTTATCTTAAAGTGTACTGAAATTCACCTCGTTGCAATGCCGATATCCTTCTGAAAATTAACAGTATTGAATTAGAATTTTTATATAAGTTGTCCAATATATCTGGCGCTGAAGTTATGAAAGAAAACATTCGCTACGTTTCGCACATGCTCAGTAAAAAATTATTTACGACAAATACTCTTTATTTCCTGTGCTATTCAAATTTTTATACAAAGCATATTTTACATATAGTCAAATATTCTGTAAGTTTCGTACAATTTGGTTGAAAACCCTGCCTGTTATAAGCAAAAACATGCGGACAAATTTGGGATTTTTTAAAGAAACCTTTATATTTTCACGAATATTTTTACTATTTTTACGAAAATGATTGCAAACATTATGCACATAAAACAAAACCATTCATGAAAGTTTCCACTCATTATCATCTTTCTGTGAAACGGGGTGGGCCAAAGTCCTTTATCGTATCCCAAAGTGATCGAATCTTCAGTGTAAAATGCGAGTTCTGAGGATTGTATATCCTACGATTTTCCATAACTGATTGCGGACCTTTGTATTTCTATTAAGTCCCTAATTTTGAATCTTATAAATGGTCCTTATCATTTGGCCACCAGTGTATTTAAAACTGAACGTAATATATATATGTTTGTTCCATCATCACTTTCAAACGGCTCGACCTATTTTGCTGAAACTTGATGCATTAGCCCCATTGAAGACCCGTAGTTATAAATAAGCTCTAATCTCCCTCACCCAATCCCTCAGGGGAGGGCCGCGGTGGCCTAGTGGTAAGGTCTCGGCTTTGGGGCCGGAGGATTCCAGGTTCGAGACCCGATTCCACTGAAGATCCGCCGTGTGTGGGGCCTGTTGCACGTTAAATCAAACGTAGTGGTCAAACGTCCTCCCGTTGGTGTGGCGTGGAAGTTTGGAGAGGGGGGTGCCAGTTCAGGTGTCGTCCTCGTCATCTGACCGAGGTTCAAAATTACGAGGTCCGTCCCAAAATAGCCCTCGTGTTGCTTCAAAACGGGACGTTAATATAACTAAACTAAACTAAACTAAACTAAACCAATCCCTCAGGGTATAATGGGGAAAAGTCTCCAAAACACATGTAAAAAAATGCCGTTTGACATACTTGGCGATTTTGATGGAACTTAGTTAAAATAATTATTGTATTAAAAATTAAATATTTTTATTAATCAAATGTTGCAGATTTTACATACGAACGTGTTGGCTTAATGTTTTTTTTGTCAACATCTTTTAATTAATTGCCACGGATCTCTAAATTTGCAGACTTCTTAAGACAGAATGGGTAAAAGCAACAGCATGTACAGGTCCGAAGTTTTAATCTGTCGCCTCTTTGTAATAATAAAAGATAGTTTAATTAGACTAGTGTCTCATTTTGAAGCAAAAGGTGGGCTGCATTGAGACGGATTATTATTTTTGAACTTTGGTCAGATGACGAGAAAGACAACTGAGACGGTACCTATCGCATCAAGCTTCCACACCTCGCCAGCGGAAGGACATTTGAATTAAATGAATTTGCATCCGTCTCTTTCGTGATGATGATGACGAAATCTCAGATGTACAACAAGTTTAGGGATATTTAACAACCCCTGTTTAACATCCCCTGTTTGAATTAAAGTTCAAAACCAACTAAATGATACCGAAGCACTTTAATTCTCTGATCCACGATTTCTCTCGTGTTAGAAACAAATATATTTTCTGCTGCATCCTGAGATTTTCACAGTCTAATGTGTTTACTTCGTACTTTTATAGAGCTGGATTATGATATACTAATAAAGCTAATAACAACTTGCTTGGCTCAACGGTATTTGAACACGTTTTAAATCATTGCATCTAATTAGTGATTTGAAAAATAAGCAGTCAGAGGGTTAAACTCTGGGGTTAAACACGAAAATGATCCTTCTCACTTGCACGAAAGATATTTGGAGTTATCGCGGGTCTTGAGCCTGTGACCCTCTGATCCCAATACCGAGGGGATACTTCCAGCCTTTTTAATCCTCTGATTCCTAAGGCAATTGAAAAAAGGGACCTCAAAATACGGGAACGTCCGAGCTCCTCTATCAAAGATAAGGGAAATTAACTTTCCCCCTCAAAAACCACAATGGCAGCTAGCATTCTCCGAATTGTAAGAAAACTCCCCTCTTCCCCAAACACATCTTGGCGAGCAACTCTAACGAAGAAAGCACTCGCCGCGGGTGTGAAATCAATCACACTTAACGAAAGAGGGTGAAAATTTCAGAGTGACATTCGGACGTTTCGGACGGCTATCGTCTTTTACTTGAAGGGACGTATGGGACGGTCCCGTATAGATAGAGTTAAGCTGGGCATTCATTTGTATTCCATTCCATTGGTTCCAAGGCTGTTTTTGTCCATGCAAGTCGAAAAATGAGGCACGTCATTCATAGAAGCACCAAAGTTTGTTTTGAGACAAGGTTCGAAGTCGCGGCATTTCTACTCCCTCCCCCTCCTCGGGAGATTTCGAGTTTCATTTCTACCCTCGACGCTAGGTCTCAATGTAGGCAGGTCCTTTGATGTGCCGCTACCCTCTAATCGATGCTCCAAATTGGAATCAGCGCACGAAGTGCTGGATTTTGAGTTCGTTTGAATTCCAGCATTGCCATTCCGCTGTGCGAATTTCCATCTGTTTTTAAAACTGACGATTTCCTTTTCCTTCCCGTGTTCCAAAAATTTGATTTTGGAAAAGATGTGAATGACCTGCTTTTCTGTTGATAACTCGAATAGTTATTCTAATAGTTCTGATTATGCCATCGTATTTTAGGCTGAAAAAAGATATGCATCATGAATATTAACATAAAAACAGATAAAATACTCGAAATTCTATGCGTATTTTTTAAAAAAGAAACTGAAAATAACCTCTCAAGAAATATCACTGAAGTTTCACGGTGATGGTTCCTTTTAAATATTAAACAACTGCTATCCTTTTAGCGAATTTCTCTAACTTTCATAAAAAAAATCAAGAAACAAAACTATGTGATATTTCTGCCTTTGAGGAAAAGAATGCATTTAAGAAAATGAGATGCTGATTTTCAAGTCTTCACTTTCAGCAAACGGACATTTCCTTAATGGAGTCTTTCTAATCTAAGAGCAAGGAGACAGACTGTCTTGAGATAAGATGAAAAATGCCTTTAAGATAAATTCTTGACGTTTAATGGATTTGATCTTATAAATACTTGGAAATGGAACGAGCTTTCAAGGAATAAATTTTCTGCATTAAAAATAATGTTTTTGTTATGTGATAATGGAAATATATTCACGCTTAACTCAAATTACTTAAAATTATTATGGCTTAACACATTATGAGACTTCAACTGCTTGAAGACTTTAATTAAATATAGTTTTTAAAATCATAGTTTCTGTCTATTTCATTCAGATTTTCGACCCCTAGCCATTACTTTGATTCGATGACAACTCGTATTGAAATAGTGGGTGGAAAGACTGCGTTAGTACTTTCATTATGCCCAGTCAAGTAGTCATGAGTATGATCCTACTGTGCATATTGAAATAGTGGGTTCAAAGACTGCGTTAGTACTTTCATTATGCTCAGTCAAGTAGTCATGAGTATG
>BGPR01038873.1:0-14522 GCA_013235015.1 Araneus ventricosus | reverse complement strand
TTTGCATATAAATAGCAATCGCTTAGTTGTAAAAGTATTTGGATCTAATTGCATATAAATAGCGATTTTATAAGTTTTTAATTTTGAGAGTTAAATTTAGATACTATAACGTATTTTAACTCTCTAACTCAAAGTCTTTTGAATACCCGTTTACTTAGCATGTACTCAAGCGGTTGTAACGACAGATATTCCAGTTAGAAGGTTAAAGTAAACTAGTGGTGTTTGGAATCTTTTGGCTAAACTTCTTGTGTTTGGAATCCAACATTTCTTTAACAGTTTTAGTCGCGATCAGCTTCCAATCGTTTTTTCTAATTTCTTTTTTTTAATCACTGCTGTAATCTATTTAAGAAGCATGCTATTCAGTTTATTTTTTATGAAAAACAATACTCTATTGAGAATGCTTACTTTTCAAAATTATCTCAATGAGATTATTTCAGTAATAAATTCAACGAATAAATTTAGGTAATTAAAATATTCTCTGTACCCTCTGAAGATATTCAGAATGTGAAGTTAGCAACAAAACTTAAAAGGAATTATCTTGAATTGATGAACAAACCGAAATTTCAAATCGCTCGTGAAATTTTTCTTCTGCGAATACTTAAACAAAAAAAGAGAGAAAAGCGATAAATGAGACAGCGGAAAAAGGTAACGAACTTTGATCTCAAAAATAAACAACAACAAAAACAATGAATTTCAATCAAAGCTGCAATACTTCAAAAAAAACTATGCAAGTCTTCTAACAAGATATGCTCGCTTCAATTTTGTAACTAAGATGCTTCTCATTGTTTACGCACTAGCTATTATTAAAAAAAATGGCATTCCGCCTATGTTTTTCATCATCTGAGTCATTTATCATGAGAGTTTTATAAGAAACAAGATTTGCAACACTTAAAAAAATCGTTTAATAAAAGAGCCATACCACATCCTTATAAAGACATTTCTGAAATTAAACTTCGACAATAGTAGCTATAGGCTACGAGGAATTTTGCTTATTAAATCTTTGACAATTTATTTATACATATTTTAACTTGAAGTACTAATTATAACGAAATAAACAAGGTTATTTAAGATTAAAAAGAAATGGTCCAAAATATTAAATTTAGCATTGAATGGAAGTGATTTATTAATATTCTTATTTCATTGCCTTTTAGAAATATATTTTTAATTCAGCATATTATTTTTTTATTTAGCTGTTTACAAAAGTGGCTTATGGTAACTTACGTATGATATAAAAAAATTTTATATCCATAGTTTGTAATTTTGTAAAACATTTTGTTAATATCTGTTCTGTTTTCGGTTATTGATTGATTAAATTAATAGAAACTGGGGGAATAAAATTCCTCTTTTAAAAATTATTAATGGTAACGATATCTCTATTGTAATATTCGTAACGAATAAAAAAATATATATTTGTAGAATTATTAAAATATTTAAAGAAAATAAATTAATTAGATAAAAAAATCGTTTGGTCATAAAATAAATTAATTTAAAAATATCGTTCAGCTGAAAAAGAAATTAATTAAAAAATCGTTCGGCATTAATTCTTTACTAAAGGTTATAAAAATAGTGTGGAAACAACATATTTGTATTTTGCTAACGTTGCATTGCAACGAAGAAGAAAAAAGATGAATGAACATGGAATTCGATGTCAGTTTGTGATGTAAGTGTATGTGCTTGTTTTACATGTTTTGTGCTGTGGAAGACGTCCAATAAACATATTATTTTTGATAAAGAAGGCTCCCCGATTCTTTATGCTATGCTGAAATACATCACACTATATAAAATATGTCTTTAAAGAACACAGCTATTACCTTATCATGATGATACAGAACAGAACGCCGTCTCTTACCCCCGTACCCGTGACCAGACCGGTCACTGAACGGTTTGATGGGCAAGACACGGGAATTTTATTTAAGAAAAACGTAAAACAAAATAAACAAAAAGAAAGAAATATTTACACTATGTATAGCACAGGCATTTTCACTGTTATACTATTAGTTCGTAGTTTCTTTTCTTTAGATGTTGTTATTCCTTTGTTTTCTAAAGGGGGGAAATGTCCGGTAATTGAGTCGTTTAGTTCAGCTCACGGGAAAGTTGAAGTCTAGGGAGGCCGGAAAAGATCTCTGTTTTCGCTCATGAATTTAATAATCCCACGAATTTTATGCCTGGAGACGAGGTTATTGGCGACTCTTTTCAGCCATTCTTGTTCAAAGTTTGGCGCTGGCTTCCTCATATGCCAAGACACTGTGTAAATACACTCCGTGGCATAGTGAAGTGCCGTGCCATTTCCACCACAGCTGCAAAAATCGCTGTCAGATAGGTGAAACCTTTTGAGGTAGGTCATGATGATACACAAACATTAACATAAACTTGTTAGTTGCTTCTTTCTCTCTCAATGGCATCTCAAGTTGACAGTGTATAGAAAGCTATAGATGATAGTTAATGACGTAATATGTGTGTTTTTGCTTCTTATGACCACAGAAAGAGTTCCACAAAACGAAAGAGCTTCCGTTTTAAAAGCAGTATCTCATTATACAGAAAATTGATAACTGGTGCTTGAACCTAAATTATATACAGATAAAACAGTGAAATCTCCTTAGTATGCCGATTTAGTCGCCATTTTGCCTTGTTCCTAATTTGCTTTTTAATCATTTCAATGTTTTAAAAAAAATTATAACGCCACAAGTATTCGATACTGCGTCGCATTTTGAACTTCCAATACACTGATCTTTTTGCTTATAGATCTCAAATAAAACCTTTGAATTCTTCTCTCGGCACCCCAGAGACTTAGCCAAAGGGTAGGTTCTTATATCAATTATACTAGATTAAAGTAACTGGAAATATTTGAGAGCCAGCACAACCTTTGATGAAAACGCGAATTGTTAACATGAATTAAATAACATCTAAAGTGTACACACTTGAAGATCTGATTGAGGAAACTTTACTTTCGAAAGACAGTGAGAGTGGTCAAGCAAATGTGGAAATCATTACACCATTTTCTCAAGACGCTTTCAATGAATTGAAAAGTTTCTCATCTTTTTATCATGACTTTACGAGAAAAAAACTCTTAAGGTTAAAAATTCAGTTTAATGAGAATCCAAATTTTCAAACTGCAAGTAATCAAAGCTAACAGATTTTGCATCGAAACAAATTTAAAATTTTGGAATTTCCTTGTAAACTTTCTTGAAAATAAAGAAACGCTAAGAAAAACTATTCGGATAAAGGTGAAGATCATATCATTTAATTTCTCTTAACTGTAATAAATTCATCTAAGATATTGAATGGACCTTATGCGCCGTTTGGGTTCGAGAGTATAAAAAAACAGCTGTGGAGGAATAAACAAAACGATCGGCCTATAAGCGACTCAGAAATAAAAGCAGTTCTGAGTCAGCTGTTTAAGACTGACCAATGGCTGCCTCCGGCAGGTCACGTGTCGGAGTATGTGACGTCACATGCATAAGGTCCATTACATCCAATAACGGAAATTACATTTTATTGTTATATGTTCTGAGATAAAAATTCAAGAAATAAAAAATATATATAGATAGGTATGGTTATCTAACAAAGGACTATTGCAATAAACGCGCCAAAATTATTATTTAATTTAATTAGTTACAGAACAATACTTAATTTCCTATATGTAATTAACGAGAAATATGTATAAATAGGTATGATTACTTAACAAAGGATTATTTCAATAAATGTGCCAAAAATACTATTTAATTTAATTAATTACGGAACAATACTTAATTTCCTATATGTAATTAATGAAAAATAATTCCTTCATATAATTCATGCTATTTAAAATTTTTACACTATATTCACATTTTCTGAATTATAAGCACAATAATATGCTAAAAATGATTTTAAATTCTTTCTGAAAAGTAGACTTACGCCAGTATGATGTACGGATAAAGTGGAAGTAGTTAGTTACTACCTCTTACTACATTTTGAGCCAAGTTCGTCGTTTTCGTTAGTTTGTCGTTTTGATGTTGTCTCTGAACCCTTTACACTCCGAAAGATAATGAGATGCATAATTATACACGCATGAGTGTAAGGATTGATTGCCGTTGTTATTAATTTGTTTCAATTCCTAAAAATTAATCTGTGTGTTTTTGCTATTATATGGCTTTAATAATAAGCGATAACAAGCAAGAATGTGTAAAAGATGACTCATTCAGAATGTCGAGGACTCGATATAAGAGTGCAAAGTGTTAAAAGAAGTACTCAAGAATTTGTACTATAATTAATGTTTAATGCATTAGGATATATCCAGGAGAGTTTGCAGGGAGCAATGATGCACTACATAGCTTTCCCGGTAATGTCAGTTTGAGTTGTCACTGAGTATAGTTAAGGCAACTGCATCAAAATGAGTAAGTACTGCTCATACCATTGTTTGTTGCTTTATATTACCCCCCTACCCTTTCGTTTCGCTTTCATTTTCGCCATAATTTTTTCTTGCTCACAAGCATTCTATAATGCTCCTTTCTTTATTTTTCGTTTCATTTTGGTTCTCGCCACAATTTGTTTCTTGCTCACAAGCATTCTATAATGCTCCTTTCTTTATTTTTCGTTTCATTTTGGTTTTCGCCGCAATTTTTTCTTGCTCACAAGCATTCAGAAGCTAGAACGCATACGCTACTCATACCATTGTCTTTTGCTTTAAAATGCTGCTTTCCTTTTTTTTCGTTTCATTTTGGTTTTCACCGCAAATTTTTCTTGCTTACAAGTATTCGCAAGGCTAGAACGCATACGCTTCTCATACCATTGTCTTTTGCTTTATAATGCTCCTTTCCTTATTTTTCGTTTCATTTTGGCTTTCGTCATAATTTTTTCTCAGTCGCAAAATCGACATGTTCAATTAAATATTTTTTCTTTTCAGAAATGATCTGAATACAATTATTTTATTAAACCATTGAGTGTAAAATTTAAATATAGTTCATAATTTATAACGGTGACATTTTTCACACATTAAGTCGGTATTTCCAATGTGTGATGCTTCAGAAATTCTGGGAGAATGAGCCAGATGTCAAAGTTGAATGCACATTTAGTCGTTTCAATAATTAAACGAAACTGTGCGAAGTTTTCTCAGACATCCACAGGTGTTGCAACACCATTAGAAATGGGCCGCCGTCGTACATCGGTGCCTAATCTCTTTGTTCGCCAATCAAGAGTGCTTGCGTGTGGGCCAGAGCAAATGACAAGTCTAAAGAATTGCCCACTTTCGTTGGTCCGAGAATTTCTCGGCTTATCTTTGGATTGGTGTTTTTTAATCAATTGTTTTGTTGTGAAATGGAAGATCCCCCTGTGTCTTTGCGTTTCAGAATACAATGTAATTTATATTGGTAGGAACACAAAAGACTGCCCCTGGACGGTGACGGCAGACATAAATCGAACCTCTTTTGTAATCAGATTATCCTCTTTCAATTATGTCCTCGAAAGGCAGTAAGTGCTGTGGAAAATGTTCCTTAAACATATATCTGAAACAAAAGGGAAGCGACCTTAAGATTTGTAGTATTTAGAGTTGAAATTCTATCCCCAAAAGAGTAATTTGGAATCAGGTAAGAATTTCCTCTTGAAATTGACAACCGTAACTTTATTATTCGACAAAAAAAAATCTATTTTTCTCTCCATATTAGGAAGTGAACTTCCGCAAGTTGTTTATATCTTTGTCATCAGTCCTTTTAAAAAGTTAATATATTTAACACATTGACAGCATACGCGAGTCGGTGTCTTTTGTTATTCGATTGGGCCGCGACGGCCTTGTGGTAAGGTCTCGGCTTCGGTGCCTGAGGGTTCCAGGTTCAAAACCCGATTCCGCTGAAGATCCGCCGGTGAGGGCTAAATCTGATGTGGGTCAAACGTTCCCACGCTGGTAGTACAGTACGTCGCCTCATGCCCCGTACCTGAAGCCATTACAACGACCGAACCGGTTGAGTGGACATGGGACGACGCTGGTAGTACAGCAGAAATTTTTGAAAGGGGGGTGCTAGCTCAGGTGTCGTCCTATTGATCTGACCGTGGTTCAAAACTACGAGTCCCAAAATAGCCCTCGTGTTGCTTCAAAATGGCAAGTCAGTATAACTAAACTACACGCCATTCGACTATTTGTGATTGCCGACTCTAATTCGAGTCTTTTGATCATTAACGCAGTAACTTGTAATAAAGCAAAAGTTAAATAAAAGTTTTGTATTCTGTAATAATGTATGATGTGTGATAGCTCTTACATGCAGGGTCTTCATAAATAAAGTTCCGACTTTAAAATGCTGTAAATTAAGAACTACTGACCAGAATGCCCTAAAATTTGACCTGAAAGCATTTGAAGCAATGGGATTTTGTTTGGTGCAGGGGGAAATGCACCGATATCTAGTGCTGTGAGGATCATTATAAAGAAGATTAGCAAAGGAAAATTGCTTTCGTGGAGAATGTCTCATATAAACTCGACAAGCACAAGAATGTCGTCAGCCGAAGGGAAACTGAAGACTGTTGGAGCAAAATGGCACTTTTCCTGTAAGAAGCAATGGTATATGGCAATGGAACAGCGACAATCATCTTGGCAACGTCACGAATAGAAAGTCCTCAAACGAACATCTAAACGACGTTCCCAAGAAATGTTCAATATGTTGTTCATCATTTTTGAAGTAATTTTTTCTTCACCAAACAAAATTCCATTGCTTCAAATGCTTTCAGGTCAAATTTCAGGGCATTCTGGCCATTGGTTCTTAATTTACAGCGTTTTATAATCGAAACTTTAGTTATGAAGACCCTATATACTAGATGCTTTAATGGAAACTGTTGTCGCTGTGTTTCTTCAACAAGGAAACTATTTCAAGCGTACCACACCAAAAAGTATTACTAGAATATCATTAAATGTATTGATATACTGTAATTTTTCACAAAACATTGTACTTATTATTTTATTTTATTATATGAGTTAAAATGTACATTGGAATTTAGACCCCTATATTTTTATTACATTGCATTATCATCAATGTGTGAATTATAAAATATAAACAGTACAATTTCAGAAAATGTTTGTTTAGAATAATTTAGAAAAGTTTTGTTTTACAGAAAGTGCTGTTAATTTCTTTCTACTGATAAGCTCATTTTTTAAAGTAGATTATTCGAACGGTTAATTCTTTATATTTATTATGATAATACAATTACTTAAAAATTTCATTTCAAAAATAAGTTTAAAAATTTACGTTAAACGTACTTTTTAATTAAATAAAGAAATGGGTTTTATTTTCTGTCTCAAGCTAATTTTCAAAAATCCTCCCATGCTTTATAGAAGCAAAAACAGAGCATGCAATGAAAAGTTCCTGGTTGTCTACCGCTTTTTGTAGTAAATGAGAAAGATTTTTTTTTGTACTAACAATGAAATTTATTCAGTAAGTAGCCGCCTTCGACGAACGGCTTGTTTGCCGGGAATGTGATTTGAATTGAATCTTGCATCATTTTATATTCATGTTTCCTTTAATGACGTAATTTTAAACTTCAGATTGTGGTAGATATTCAGCCCATGTTCTTTTAATGGCCTCACACCTGTTCTGTTCATTGTCTACATAAATGTCCCTAATGGAGTCAAATAACTGACTATGTCAAGCACATCTAATTGCGCGTTGCCGGCGCCATCTTCACTTTCTTATTCCTTTTGCAAAATATGCATTCGATTTCAACATTAAAAGGGCGCAGAACATTTTATGGGCAGCGGCATGTTAGCTGGATTAAAACATGCTGAAAAAAGAATGAAAACATAGTAGCCATAATCATTAAACTTACTGATATATTTCTCAATATACGCAATATCTCAGAGCTTGGTTTACAGATTCCAAAAAATTTTGATGAAATAAAATATGATAGCAAAATATATTATGTTATTACATCAACTTTTAACAATGAAAGAGAAATACGCAATTAAATATTTGTTTAAATAATCAAAACGGTTTGAATTGCGTTGCAGCAATGAAAAGTATTCTTGTAAATTATGCCAAAAAATATATTTAGAAAAATTATTAAAATTAGAGAAAACATTATACGGTAACTTAATTGATATCATTGAAAAGGCAATTTTTGCACTTTGAGATGCTGTAAAAATAATCTTTGCGCTGTTACATGTTCCAAAGTTATTAATGAAAAACTCAGAAATTTCGCCAAATTTTTAATTAACTAAAATTTTAACTAAAATTTCAAGAAAAACGCTCCGAGGTGCACATTCCCACCCTTCAAAGTATGTTTATGCCAAATCGCGTAGTTCTATGTCCGGCAGTCTGCCCTGTAGAGGACCAACATATACACACACACATTCTCCTTTATTATTACTAGAGTTATATGCACTATTCTGTTGATTTGCCATCTTTTGGAAGTTTCATTATCCCACTCTCTTAGGACGTTGCTTGATTATTGATGAAATAACTGCTCAAGATTCTGCTTGCAGTCCTCCGGAGAATTGAAATTGTTCTCTTTTATGCGAATTTTGAAAAGAGCGGAACAGATGGTAGTCCGAAGGTGCCAAGTCAGGACCGTATCACGGTGGATTAGACATGCTAGACAATCTCCAACAACTTCTGCCAGTTGGGCAAAGACGCATGTGGTCCAGCGCTATCCTAGTGAAAGACCAATTCTTTGCGATTGGACAATTCTGTGTGCTTCTGATCAATGGCCTGCTTCAAATTGTCCAGCTGGCTATTATACTTTACCAAATTATACGTTTAATTAGGTGACAACAGCTGGTATGAAACAATGCCCATCCAATCCCACCAGCAACAGAGCGTAACTTTCTGGGAATGTATATTGGCCTTTGGGGTGTTTAGGGGTGGCTCACTCGAATAACTTCACTACCATTTTCACTCAACATTACTGTAGTCAATCCATTCTCATCGCCCGTTATCATCCGTTTCAAAAAGGAATAGTTTTATTTATTTATTTATTTAGAAAATGCACACTACAGAATAAACTCCAATTACAGAGTGCATGATACAGAAACAAACCCTAAAAGAGCCGTAAAACGCAGATTAATAAAAAACAACAGATAGACACAGAAATCACTAAAAACCAACGCGAATTTAAAAAGCACACAAAATAAAGACGCTTCAAGAACACAAAAGCCGCAAACATTCAGTCTTAAAAACACCATAAGACATATTAAACACATCAAGATCATCAGAGTACCTGTTAAAAATCTTGTGAAATTTATGAATAGAAAAATTACATATGTAATTAAACCTGGTAAATACATTTACAAATAAACAACTCTCCCTCAGACTTCTAGCGGCACATAATAAGTTATACGGCTCAATATGTCACTGAAATCAATAGCACCATTATCTTATGATAAAATTTTCGTTGTGTGTAAGCAATAAATCGCACGTGGAAATACTGCTAATTTAAAGTTGTCTCTTAATTTGTGGGGTACTTAAACGTTAAGTTGACAACCGAAGCCAAGTCCCATAAAATGATCATAAATGGTTGAATTTGAATCTTCTAGTCTCTCTGCAATTTCACGAATGGTAACACGTCGAGCATTTGTGATCAATGCCTTGATTTGGTTGCCATCAGCCGGGGGTGGCATACCGCAACGTTGCTGATATTAAACACAGAATTTCCCCATCTGAAAATCACAAATCATTCGTGCACCGTTCATTCGCTTGCATCATTATCTTCCTAAGCGAAAAATATCTTTTTCGTGGCTTGAAAAGCATTCTTGCCTATGCGGTAATAAGAAATTAATGATAAAGTCATGATAGGTAATAAATTACGAAAATGCACTTTTTCTTCTCCGTGTTTACACTGATACCAAACAAACACAATTAAACCATTGTTAATGGTGAATAGCACAAATATTGGCTAAAGCACCGCTTTTCAGAAAATATCTAATTTCAAAGGTTGGCAACAGCAATTGATCGTCCCTGCAGTGATCAGCGCAAGCTCTATCGGGAAACTTTCTGAACTACCCAATACAATAAAGAATCTACGGTTTAAATAACAGTAAGATGATGATGCGGGAAATAAAAAGAAATAATGAATTCCGCTTACAATGCCAAAAACAATTGAATATCATGAGCAGTCAGCTCCTAACGATTACTGATATGCAATCGCATTACGCATTCGATGTCAAAGTTGTCCACGGCTCAGGCGCCGATATCTTTTCCCGCAACAAAAAAACTGATTGCTATCAAAAGTAGGAATGAATATGAATATGTTCATCGATGATAATAGTGACTCGGTTGTTCATTTCTGGTTTTTGCCTTATTTTACAGAAACTAGACTATTAAATCGTTAGTAGACATGGATATGAGAATGTTCATCATGTCTGGGCTGCTCAGCTCTGATATTTTAAGCGATTATTGCCCGCATTTTACAAAAGTTGTAATTTTGCTTGTTAATTTAATTCATAAGATGACTATTTTGTTATTCTGAGAAAATTATTTTTCTCAGAATCATACTTTCTCTTATATGAAGAGGGTGGGTATATATGCATATTCTCGTATACATATAAAAAGTATGGCATTTGTCAAAACATTTGACCTTGAGATTTTTGTGAATTTGCGCACGTAAGATTTCCTGTCAGAAAACTGTATTTTAGAGTTCATCTGCATACGAAAACGATAACTCAAAAATGCGATGATTTGAATGGAAGAAATTAGACATGCATTGTATAGCAACGGATTCGGAAACCCTCCGCGCTTTTGCGTATGCGCCGGGCGGAGCTATTTTCATCAAAATAGGGGGAAACTGAAGAATGGATGTTTACATTTTACTGGGCGTGATCCAACAAAGAACTCCGGAAATGCGCTCATATGACTCATTGCCTGACACCCCTTTCCGGTGTAAAATCGTCCAAAAGTGGTAGTCTCGGAATCCGTAGCTGAACAGTAGTTCATGCTCTCAAATATTGAGGACCTATATCAAAACTCGAATGAAATCCGTGAAAAAGAAGAGATACTTTTCCAAAATAAAATATACGCAATTTTCTTCCTATACTATGAAGATGCACATAAACAAACCACATTTACAAAGTTGTTTTTCGCATACTTGTTGTCATTCACTATGAATGAAAATAGTATAAACGTTCAAATTTATTCCATTTATCTACTCATTGCCACTATCATATATGTAAAATATTACATACATCTACCGTTATTTTTTATATTTACAAGCGAGTTGCCATTCCTTTTAAGGAAAACATTAAACGCATTTAGCATTTAAAATAATTTAAAAACTATCAAAATCAGAAACAAAGAGCTGTAGTCACTACTTTAAAACATTTTAATTGAAATATATAAATGAAAAGTTGTTTAAAAATATGCAAATAAAGATTTCCAATTTGTGTTTCGTGTAAATGTGGTATGTTTTTATTAAATCAATTATGACAATTTTCAGTTCAGTTTGAAGAAATGAGATTTACAATTTCATTGAGTAATAATTTAGAATATTTGTTAAATTGTTTCTATAGTCCAATAAAAAGAGTAATTGAGACTTTCTTAATAGAGAAACACAAATTGCTTGAGTTGACAAGAACTTACATACTTGATTATTTTTGTAGTTCAAAAGGGTTTCTATCTAAATATTTAGTGTGATAAAGATAAGAAAAATAATGGGAGGTATAAATTATCAATTATTTTTTAGTCCCGAGACGTTTAATTTTTTTGTCTTACTGAAG
This sequence comes from Araneus ventricosus, assembly GCA_013235015.1. Classification (NCBI taxonomy): domain Eukaryota; kingdom Metazoa; phylum Arthropoda; class Arachnida; order Araneae; family Araneidae; genus Araneus; species Araneus ventricosus. Next base: position 2,860 of record BGPR01038873.1, on the reverse strand, counting down.
TAAATTGCTTAAATCTTTACAATGCTAATAATTAAATTAATTGTGGATTTAAATTAAGCAGCAAACTTAAGTTTAAAAGGTTAGAAATATTTCTGTAAGCCAAGACATTAACTTTATCCCAAAAAAAGCAATATTGCCTACTTCCTTATGTATAGGTTTGATACTGAAGATTAATTTACCAATTCTGTTCTTATTAATTCCCATCAAGGTTTTTTTCTTTGTGATTTCATTTACTTAAAAAAGTAAAGTATTTTGAGTATTTTGCACACTGACAATTCAATTTATTATAAGTTTTATATTTATGCAGTAAACTTTAGTTGAAAATGTTAGAAACATTTCTGTGAAACAAAGCAAACTTTTACCCCAAGAAAAGTTAATCTTCCTTACGTAGAAGTTTTTATACTTAACTAGCAGTACCCTGACGGCGTTGCCCGTGACATCTTGAATTTCAACAAAGTTTTTTTAAAAAGGCTTACAATCTTCAGCTTCAGGTTTAAACTTTGAAGCCACATTGTGTAAATAGCTCCTCGAAGTCATTTAATTTATTTTTTTTCAGTTTCAGCGAAAATACACGCAGGAAACATGTCTTCTGAAACTAAAGATTTCAGCCTTTACATTGACTATCAAAAAGTGTAAAAAAAAACAAATTAAAACCATGAACTGTCGGCGCGACAACAGACGGTATGATCGTACTTATCTTGCTGAAAGCAAAGGGATTGTGAAGTCACGTGGTTTTGACGAAATGCATGCTGGGGATAGAACACTGCGACCTTGGTTACGAAGAATCAAGGAGGGAAAAAATGGAGCGAAAATATTTTAACACTTCAGAAAAAAATTAATTAATATTCAGCCATAAAAGATATTTTAACCGTTCTTATTTTAAATCAGGGGGGAATATTCCATTCATCACCTTAAAAAAATGAAAGAGATAACGTTATTAGAACGAGGGATGCAGTAAATTTAAATACGGAAACTAAATTTTGTCGGTAAAACTGCCTATTTTTTAAAAATGTCTAAAAATAATTACGTTAATTACGTTTGAAGCTCAAAACAAATTTCATTAGAAAGAAAATTGTTTCTTCTATCCAATGGTGCATCGACTGTTTCATTAGAAAAGATACTACAGCCGTAAATGTGCCGAAAATGACCCAAAACAACACAAAACATTCAATAAAAAAATTTCTAGAATAAATTTTAAAATTCCGGCTTCGAGGTGCATCCAGTCAACATTACAACTACTTGTGTGCCAAATTTCATGCCTGCAAGTGCGATAGATTCGTCTGGACATCGCGGACACACACGTACACACGCACACATACACTGCCTTTTATAAGTATAGAAGATAACACATACTAAATAAACTGTGAAGATGCAATAACTGTTTCTGGGAACTTGAAATAGTATTTATTGCGGAAATCAACGCATTTACTTGGATAACGTTTGCGTTTCACTAAAATTGATTATTTTTCTTTGTTGAACGGGGGAAGTAGAGGTACAAGGAGATTCAGTTGTTTCAGAACCTCCTGGTAATACTCTTATGATAGATATCCTTTGGCACCTGCCTCCCTACCTGGTGCGTCTATTCGAATCCTATAACTTCAAACAATGCAGTGTGTTCCAGCCGTTGATAAGATATCATCTTCGGCGTGTTCATGAAACTTCCTTCACACAATAGGATGAAAAATGAAATCGACAATTACACTGATCTTTATTCTCGATGCCAGAGAGCAATTTTCTGGCTATTTTTAATCTCGAATCGTATCTGATTCCATATACGGATCGGTAGAAGGCCGGACAAAAAGAACATTAATTTCATTGATACGGTCGTTTGACATTTTGGACTGATAACGGTCTTGAAAATTGGATTTGTTTTTCTGTGAATGGGTGATAAGAACTGCTTTATGATTTGCCTTTTATTAATAACGCTATTATTCGATTTTATAGTTATATTTTATGATGCCTTCGTTGTTTCGAATTACAATGCATTAGAGAGCTTCAAATCATGTTTCCTTGCTGTGTGTAGGTTTAATCGCTTCTAAATATGCAGTTGAAAGTTTTCCGGGCAAGAATCTTCATTTTGCAATGAACATAAAAAATATTATCTGAAAAATTTTGATTGATTTATCATTTTTTTTCAGTTTTTTTTTTATTTAATGCGTTCCAATAACATATCAGTGGAAGTTATAAGAAGATGTATATGATTTTTTAAATTACTTTAAGGTAGAGAATGAAAGCCATTTCTTCATTGATTGATGCTTTCCTATTAACTTCACCCTGTAAAAGAGAACTTTAAGGAGAATTTTTCAAATATTTTTTTATTATTATTGCAATAATAATAAAAAGAGAGGCGTGCAATAATATTGCAGATGCTTTTTTTATATGCAGCATTTTTAGAATACGCAATTTAGTAACTTTTCATTTCTAGAAGAAGGTCACCTAATTTAGTTTAGGTATAGATAGGCATCTAGTTTTCCTGCTAGTCGAGGACTTCGTTGGAACAGAAGTCGTAGTTTTGTACGGTGGTCAGATGACGAGGACGACTCCTCAGCTAGCAGTCCCATCCTCAGAACTTCTGCGCCACGCCAGTGAAAGGACGTTTTGCTTCGAGAGATTTAATATGCTTCAGGTCCAAGTAGATGTAAATTCTTTGGTGAAAGGGAGTCTCTCCATCAGGGCCCCGTGATCCTTCTGGAACAGGAAGATTTATATTAAAAAATTAACATATATATATATAAGAAACAATCATAATAGAAGTGTAAAATCAACATAAACATTCACAATTCACAAAATGTACAGAAAAAGGAATGTATTTCCTTTATTTACCCCTGATGAGCATCTATACGCTTTTACCGATAAACTA
>BGPR01038872.1:0-14522 GCA_013235015.1 Araneus ventricosus | reverse complement strand
TAGTTTATCGGTAAAAGCGTATAGATGCTCATCAGGGGTAAATAAAGGAAATACATTCCTTTTTCTGTACATTTTGTGAATTGTGAATGTTTATGTTGATTTTACACTTCTATTATGATTGTTTCTTATATATATATATGTTAATTTTTTAATATAAATCTTCCTGTTCCAGAAGGATCACGGGGCCCTGATGGAGAGACTCCCTTTCACCAAAGAATTTACATCTACTTGGACCTGAAGCATATTAAATCTCTCGAAGCAAAACGTCCTTTCACTGGCGTGGCGCAGAAGTTCTGAGGATGGGACTGCTAGCTGAGGAGTCGTCCTCGTCATCTGACCACCGTACAAAACTACGACTTCTGTTCCAACGAAGTCCTCGACTAGCAGGAAAACTAGATGCCTATCTATACCTAAACTAAATTAGGTGACCTTCTTCTAGAAATGAAAAGTTACTAAATTGCGTATTCTAAAAATGCTGCATATAAAAAAAGCATCTGCAATATTATTGCACGCCTCTCTTTTTATTATTATTGCAATAATAATAAAAAAATATTTGAAAAATTCTCCTTAAAGTTCTCTTTTACAGGGTGAAGTTAATAGGAAAGCATCAATCAATGAAGAAATGGCTTTCATTCTCTACCTTAAAGTAATTTAAAAAATCATATACATCTTCTTATAACTTCCACTGATATGTTATTGGAACGCATTAAATAAAAAAAAAACTGAAAAAAAATGATAAATCAATCAAAATTTTTCAGATAATATTTTTTATGTTCATTGCAAAATGAAGATTCTTGCCCGGAAAACTTTCAACTGCATATTTAGAAGCGATTAAACCTACACACAGCAAGGAAACATGATTTGAAGCTCTCTAATGCATTGTAATTCGAAACAACGAAGGCATCATAAAATATAACTATAAAATCGAATAATAGCGTTATTAATAAAAGGCAAATCATAAAGCAGTTCTTATCACCCATTCACAGAAAAACAAATCCAATTTTCAAGACCGTTATCAGTCCAAAATGTCAAACGACCGTATCAATGAAATTAATGTTCTTTTTGTCCGGCCTTCTACCGATCCGTATATGGAATCAGATACGATTCGAGATTAAAAATAGCCAGAAAATTGCTCTCTGGCATCGAGAATAAAGATCAGTGTAATTGTCGATTTCATTTTTCATCCTATTGTGTGAAGGAAGTTTCATGAACACGCCGAAGATGATATCTTATCAACGGCTGGAACACACTGCATTGTTTGAAGTTATAGGATTCGAATAGACGCACCAGGTAGGGAGGCAGGTGCCAAAGGATATCTATCATAAGAGTATTACCAGGAGGTTCTGAAACAACTGAATCTCCTTGTACCTCTACTTCCCCCGTTCAACAAAGAAAAATAATCAATTTTAGTGAAACGCAAACGTTATCCAAGTAAATGCGTTGATTTCCGCAATAAATACTATTTCAAGTTCCCAGAAACAGTTATTGCATCTTCACAGTTTATTTAGTATGTGTTATCTTCTATACTTATAAAAGGCAGTGTATGTGTGCGTGTGTACGTGTGTGTCCGCGATGTCCAGACGAATCTATCGCACTTGCAGGCATGAAATTTGGCACACAAGTAGTTGTAATGTTGACTGGATGCACCTCGAAGCCGGAATTTTAAAATTTATTCTAGAAATTTTTTTATTGAATGTTTTGTGTTGTTTTGGGTCATTTTCGGCACATTTACGGCTGTAGTATCTTTTCTAATGAAACAGTCGATGCACCATTGGATAGAAGAAACAATTTTCTTTCTAATGAAATTTGTTTTGAGCTTCAAACGTAATTAACGTAATTATTTTTAGACATTTTTAAAAAATAGGCAGTTTTACCGACAAAATTTAGTTTCCGTATTTAAATTTACTGCATCCCTCGTTCTAATAACGTTATCTCTTTCATTTTTTTAAGGTGATGAATGGAATATTCCCCCCTGATTTAAAATAAGAACGGTTAAAATATCTTTTATGGCTGAATATTAATTAATTTTTTTCTGAAGTGTTAAAATATTTTCGCTCCATTTTTTCCCTCCTTGATTCTTCGTAACCAAGGTCGCAGTGTTCTATCCCCAGCATGCATTTCGTCAAAACCACGTGACTTCACAATCCCTTTGCTTTCAGCAAGATAAGTACGATCATACCGTCTGTTGTCGCGCCGACAGTTCATGGTTTTAATTTGTTTTTTTTTACACTTTTTGATAGTCAATGTAAAGGCTGAAATCTTTAGTTTCAGAAGACATGTTTCCTGCGTGTATTTTCGCTGAAACTGAAAAAAAATAAATTAAATGACTTCGAGGAGCTATTTACACAATGTGGCTTCAAAGTTTAAACCTGAAGCTGAAGATTGTAAGCCTTTTTAAAAAAACTTTGTTGAAATTCAAGATGTCACGGGCAACGCCGTCAGGGTACTGCTAGTTAAGTATAAAAACTTCTACGTAAGGAAGATTAACTTTTCTTGGGGTAAAAGTTTGCTTTGTTTCACAGAAATGTTTCTAACATTTTCAACTAAAGTTTACTGCATAAATATAAAACTTATAATAAATTGAATTGTCAGTGTGCAAAATACTCAAAATACTTTACTTTTTTAAGTAAATGAAATCACAAAGAAAAAAACCTTGATGGGAATTAATAAGAACAGAATTGGTAAATTAATCTTCAGTATCAAACCTATACATAAGGAAGTAGGCAATATTGCTTTTTTTGGGATAAAGTTAATGTCTTGGCTTACAGAAATATTTCTAACCTTTTAAACTTAAGTTTGCTGCTTAATTTAAATCCACAATTAATTTAATTATTAGCATTGTAAAGATTTAAGCAATTTACTTCAGTAAGACAAAAAAATTAAACGTCTCGGGACTAAAAAATAATTGATAATTTATACCTCCCATTATTTTTCTTATCTTTATCACACTAAATATTTAGATAGAAACCCTTTTGAACTACAAAAATAATCAAGTATGTAAGTTCTTGTCAACTCAAGCAATTTGTGTTTCTCTATTAAGAAAGTCTCAATTACTCTTTTTATTGGACTATAGAAACAATTTAACAAATATTCTAAATTATTACTCAATGAAATTGTAAATCTCATTTCTTCAAACTGAACTGAAAATTGTCATAATTGATTTAATAAAAACATACCACATTTACACGAAACACAAATTGGAAATCTTTATTTGCATATTTTTAAACAACTTTTCATTTATATATTTCAATTAAAATGTTTTAAAGTAGTGACTACAGCTCTTTGTTTCTGATTTTGATAGTTTTTAAATTATTTTAAATGCTAAATGCGTTTAATGTTTTCCTTAAAAGGAATGGCAACTCGCTTGTAAATATAAAAAATAACGGTAGATGTATGTAATATTTTACATATATGATAGTGGCAATGAGTAGATAAATGGAATAAATTTGAACGTTTATACTATTTTCATTCATAGTGAATGACAACAAGTATGCGAAAAACAACTTTGTAAATGTGGTTTGTTTATGTGCATCTTCATAGTATAGGAAGAAAATTGCGTATATTTTATTTTGGAAAAGTATCTCTTCTTTTTCACGGATTTCATTCGAGTTTTGATATAGGTCCTCAATATTTGAGAGCATGAACTACTGTTCAGCTACGGATTCCGAGACTACCACTTTTGGACGATTTTACACCGGAAAGGGGTGTCAGGCAATGAGTCATATGAGCGCATTTCCGGAGTTCTTTGTTGGATCACGCCCAGTAAAATGTAAACATCCATTCTTCAGTTTCCCCCTATTTTGATGAAAATAGCTCCGCCCGGCGCATACGCAAAAGCGCGGAGGGTTTCCGAATCCGTTGCTATACAATGCATGTCTAATTTCTTCCATTCAAATCATCGCATTTTTGAGTTATCGTTTTCGTATGCAGATGAACTCTAAAATACAGTTTTCTGACAGGAAATCTTACGTGCGCAAATTCACAAAAATCTCAAGGTCAAATGTTTTGACAAATGCCATACTTTTTATATGTATACGAGAATATGCATATATACCCACCCTCTTCATATAAGAGAAAGTATGATTCTGAGAAAAATAATTTTCTCAGAATAACAAAATAGTCATCTTATGAATTAAATTAACAAGCAAAATTACAACTTTTGTAAAATGCGGGCAATAATCGCTTAAAATATCAGAGCTGAGCAGCCCAGACATGATGAACATTCTCATATCCATGTCTACTAACGATTTAATAGTCTAGTTTCTGTAAAATAAGGCAAAAACCAGAAATGAACAACCGAGTCACTATTATCATCGATGAACATATTCATATTCATTCCTACTTTTGATAGCAATCAGTTTTTTTGTTGCGGGAAAAGATATCGGCGCCTGAGCCGTGGACAACTTTGACATCGAATGCGTAATGCGATTGCATATCAGTAATCGTTAGGAGCTGACTGCTCATGATATTCAATTGTTTTTGGCATTGTAAGCGGAATTCATTATTTCTTTTTATTTCCCGCATCATCATCTTACTGTTATTTAAACCGTAGATTCTTTATTGTATTGGGTAGTTCAGAAAGTTTCCCGATAGAGCTTGCGCTGATCACTGCAGGGACGATCAATTGCTGTTGCCAACCTTTGAAATTAGATATTTTCTGAAAAGCGGTGCTTTAGCCAATATTTGTGCTATTCACCATTAACAATGGTTTAATTGTGTTTGTTTGGTATCAGTGTAAACACGGAGAAGAAAAAGTGCATTTTCGTAATTTATTACCTATCATGACTTTATCATTAATTTCTTATTACCGCATAGGCAAGAATGCTTTTCAAGCCACGAAAAAGATATTTTTCGCTTAGGAAGATAATGATGCAAGCGAATGAACGGTGCACGAATGATTTGTGATTTTCAGATGGGGAAATTCTGTGTTTAATATCAGCAACGTTGCGGTATGCCACCCCCGGCTGATGGCAACCAAATCAAGGCATTGATCACAAATGCTCGACGTGTTACCATTCGTGAAATTGCAGAGAGACTAGAAGATTCAAATTCAACCATTTATGATCATTTTATGGGACTTGGCTTCGGTTGTCAACTTAACGTTTAAGTACCCCACAAATTAAGAGACAACTTTAAATTAGCAGTATTTCCACGTGCGATTTATTGCTTACACACAACGAAAATTTTATCATAAGATAATGGTGCTATTGATTTCAGTGACATATTGAGCCGTATAACTTATTATGTGCCGCTAGAAGTCTGAGGGAGAGTTGTTTATTTGTAAATGTATTTACCAGGTTTAATTACATATGTAATTTTTCTATTCATAAATTTCACAAGATTTTTAACAGGTACTCTGATGATCTTGATGTGTTTAATATGTCTTATGGTGTTTTTAAGACTGAATGTTTGCGGCTTTTGTGTTCTTGAAGCGTCTTTATTTTGTGTGCTTTTTAAATTCGCGTTGGTTTTTAGTGATTTCTGTGTCTATCTGTTGTTTTTTATTAATCTGCGTTTTACGGCTCTTTTAGGGTTTGTTTCTGTATCATGCACTCTGTAATTGGAGTTTATTCTGTAGTGTGCATTTTCTAAATAAATAAATAAATAAAACTATTCCTTTTTGAAACGGATGATAACGGGCGATGAGAATGGATTGACTACAGTAATGTTGAGTGAAAATGGTAGTGAAGTTATTCGAGTGAGCCACCCCTAAACACCCCAAAGGCCAATATACATTCCCAGAAAGTTACGCTCTGTTGCTGGTGGGATTGGATGGGCATTGTTTCATACCAGCTGTTGTCACCTAATTAAACGTATAATTTGGTAAAGTATAATAGCCAGCTGGACAATTTGAAGCAGGCCATTGATCAGAAGCACACAGAATTGTCCAATCGCAAAGAATTGGTCTTTCACTAGGATAGCGCTGGACCACATGCGTCTTTGCCCAACTGGCAGAAGTTGTTGGAGATTGTCTAGCATGTCTAATCCACCGTGATACGGTCCTGACTTGGCACCTTCGGACTACCATCTGTTCCGCTCTTTTCAAAATTCGCATAAAAGAGAACAATTTCAATTCTCCGGAGGACTGCAAGCAGAATCTTGAGCAGTTATTTCATCAATAATCAAGCAACGTCCTAAGAGAGTGGGATAATGAAACTTCCAAAAGATGGCAAATCAACAGAATAGTGCATATAACTCTAGTAATAATAAAGGAGAATGTGTGTGTGTATATGTTGGTCCTCTACAGGGCAGACTGCCGGACATAGAACTACGCGATTTGGCATAAACATACTTTGAAGGGTGGGAATGTGCACCTCGGAGCGTTTTTCTTGAAATTTTAGTTAAAATTTTAGTTAATTAAAAATTTGGCGAAATTTCTGAGTTTTTCATTAATAACTTTGGAACATGTAACAGCGCAAAGATTATTTTTACAGCATCTCAAAGTGCAAAAATTGCCTTTTCAATGATATCAATTAAGTTACCGTATAATGTTTTCTCTAATTTTAATAATTTTTCTAAATATATTTTTTGGCATAATTTACAAGAATACTTTTCATTGCTGCAACGCAATTCAAACCGTTTTGATTATTTAAACAAATATTTAATTGCGTATTTCTCTTTCATTGTTAAAAGTTGATGTAATAACATAATATATTTTGCTATCATATTTTATTTCATCAAAATTTTTTGGAATCTGTAAACCAAGCTCTGAGATATTGCGTATATTGAGAAATATATCAGTAAGTTTAATGATTATGGCTACTATGTTTTCATTCTTTTTTCAGCATGTTTTAATCCAGCTAACATGCCGCTGCCCATAAAATGTTCTGCGCCCTTTTAATGTTGAAATCGAATGCATATTTTGCAAAAGGAATAAGAAAGTGAAGATGGCGCCGGCAACGCGCAATTAGATGTGCTTGACATAGTCAGTTATTTGACTCCATTAGGGACATTTATGTAGACAATGAACAGAACAGGTGTGAGGCCATTAAAAGAACATGGGCTGAATATCTACCACAATCTGAAGTTTAAAATTACGTCATTAAAGGAAACATGAATATAAAATGATGCAAGATTCAATTCAAATCACATTCCCGGCAAACAAGCCGTTCGTCGAAGGCGGCTACTTACTGAATAAATTTCATTGTTAGTACAAAAAAAAATCTTTCTCATTTACTACAAAAAGCGGTAGACAACCAGGAACTTTTCATTGCATGCTCTGTTTTTGCTTCTATAAAGCATGGGAGGATTTTTGAAAATTAGCTTGAGACAGAAAATAAAACCCATTTCTTTATTTAATTAAAAAGTACGTTTAACGTAAATTTTTAAACTTATTTTTGAAATGAAATTTTTAAGTAATTGTATTATCATAATAAATATAAAGAATTAACCGTTCGAATAATCTACTTTAAAAAATGAGCTTATCAGTAGAAAGAAATTAACAGCACTTTCTGTAAAACAAAACTTTTCTAAATTATTCTAAACAAACATTTTCTGAAATTGTACTGTTTATATTTTATAATTCACACATTGATGATAATGCAATGTAATAAAAATATAGGGGTCTAAATTCCAATGTACATTTTAACTCATATAATAAAATAAAATAATAAGTACAATGTTTTGTGAAAAATTACAGTATATCAATACATTTAATGATATTCTAGTAATACTTTTTGGTGTGGTACGCTTGAAATAGTTTCCTTGTTGAAGAAACACAGCGACAACAGTTTCCATTAAAGCATCTAGTATATAGGGTCTTCATAACTAAAGTTTCGATTATAAAACGCTGTAAATTAAGAACCAATGGCCAGAATGCCCTGAAATTTGACCTGAAAGCATTTGAAGCAATGGAATTTTGTTTGGTGAAGAAAAAATTACTTCAAAAATGATGAACAACATATTGAACATTTCTTGGGAACGTCGTTTAGATGTTCGTTTGAGGACTTTCTATTCGTGACGTTGCCAAGATGATTGTCGCTGTTCCATTGCCATATACCATTGCTTCTTACAGGAAAAGTGCCATTTTGCTCCAACAGTCTTCAGTTTCCCTTCGGCTGACGACATTCTTGTGCTTGTCGAGTTTATATGAGACATTCTCCACGAAAGCAATTTTCCTTTGCTAATCTTCTTTATAATGATCCTCACAGCACTAGATATCGGTGCATTTCCCCCTGCACCAAACAAAATCCCATTGCTTCAAATGCTTTCAGGTCAAATTTTAGGGCATTCTGGTCAGTAGTTCTTAATTTACAGCATTTTAAAGTCGGAACTTTATTTATGAAGACCCTGCATGTAAGAGCTATCACACATCATACATTATTACAGAATACAAAACTTTTATTTAACTTTTGCTTTATTACAAGTTACTGCGTTAATGATCAAAAGACTCGAATTAGAGTCGGCAATCACAAATAGTCGAATGGCGTGTAGTTTAGTTATACTGACTTGCCATTTTGAAGCAACACGAGGGCTATTTTGGGACTCGTAGTTTTGAACCACGGTCAGATCAATAGGACGACACCTGAGCTAGCACCCCCCTTTCAAAAATTTCTGCTGTACTACCAGCGTCGTCCCATGTCCACTCAACCGGTTCGGTCGTTGTAATGGCTTCAGGTACGGGGCATGAGGCGACGTACTGTACTACCAGCGTGGGAACGTTTGACCCACATCAGATTTAGCCCTCACCGGCGGATCTTCAGCGGAATCGGGTTTTGAACCTGGAACCCTCAGGCACCGAAGCCGAGACCTTACCACAAGGCCGTCGCGGCCCAATCGAATAACAAAAGACACCGACTCGCGTATGCTGTCAATGTGTTAAATATATTAACTTTTTAAAAGGACTGATGACAAAGATATAAACAACTTGCGGAAGTTCACTTCCTAATATGGAGAGAAAAATAGATTTTTTTTTGTCGAATAATAAAGTTACGGTTGTCAATTTCAAGAGGAAATTCTTACCTGATTCCAAATTACTCTTTTGGGGATAGAATTTCAACTCTAAATACTACAAATCTTAAGGTCGCTTCCCTTTTGTTTCAGATATATGTTTAAGGAACATTTTCCACAGCACTTACTGCCTTTCGAGGACATAATTGAAAGAGGATAATCTGATTACAAAAGAGGTTCGATTTATGTCTGCCGTCACCGTCCAGGGGCAGTCTTTTGTGTTCCTACCAATATAAATTACATTGTATTCTGAAACGCAAAGACACAGGGGGATCTTCCATTTCACAACAAAACAATTGATTAAAAAACACCAATCCAAAGATAAGCCGAGAAATTCTCGGACCAACGAAAGTGGGCAATTCTTTAGACTTGTCATTTGCTCTGGCCCACACGCAAGCACTCTTGATTGGCGAACAAAGAGATTAGGCACCGATGTACGACGGCGGCCCATTTCTAATGGTGTTGCAACACCTGTGGATGTCTGAGAAAACTTCGCACAGTTTCGTTTAATTATTGAAACGACTAAATGTGCATTCAACTTTGACATCTGGCTCATTCTCCCAGAATTTCTGAAGCATCACACATTGGAAATACCGACTTAATGTGTGAAAAATGTCACCGTTATAAATTATGAACTATATTTAAATTTTACACTCAATGGTTTAATAAAATAATTGTATTCAGATCATTTCTGAAAAGAAAAAATATTTAATTGAACATGTCGATTTTGCGACTGAGAAAAAATTATGACGAAAGCCAAAATGAAACGAAAAATAAGGAAAGGAGCATTATAAAGCAAAAGACAATGGTATGAGAAGCGTATGCGTTCTAGCCTTGCGAATTCTTGTAAGCAAGAAAAATTTGCGGTGAAAACCAAAATGAAGCGAAAAAAAAGGAAAACAGCATTTTAAAGCAAAAGACAATGGTATGAGTAGTGTATGCGTTCTAGCTTCTGAATGCTTGTGAGCAAGAAAAAATTGCGGCGAAAACCAAAATGAAACGAAAAATAAAGAAAGGAGCATTATAGAATGCTTGTGAGCAAGAAACAAATTGTGGCGAGAACCAAAATGAAACCAAAAATAAGGAAAGGAGCATTAAAGAATGCTTGTGAGCAAGAAAAAATTATGGCGAAAATGAAAGCGAAACGAAAGGGTAGGGGGGTAATATAAAGCAACAAACAATGGTATGAGCAGTACTTACTCATTTTGATGCAGTTGCCTTAACTATACTCAGTGACAACTCAAACTGACATTACCGGGAAAGCTATGTAGTGCATCATTGCTCCCTGCAAACTCTCCTGGATATATCCTAATGCATTAAACATTAATTATAGTACAAATTCTTGAGTACTTCTTTTAACACTTTGCACTCTTATATCGAGTCCTCGACATTCTGAATGAGTCATCTTTTACACATTCTTGCTTGTTATCGCTTATTATTAAAGCCATATAATAGCAAAAACACACAGATTAATTTTTAGGAATTGAAACAAATTAATAACAACGGCAATCAATCCTTACACTCATGCGTGTATAATTATGCATCTCATTATCTTTCGGAGTGTAAAGGGTTCAGAGACAACATCAAAACGACAAACTAACGAAAACGACGAACTTGGCTCAAAATGTAGTAAGAGGTAGTAACTAACTACTTCCACTTTATCCGTACATCATACTGGCGTAAGTCTACTTTTCAGAAAGAATTTAAAATCATTTTTAGCATATTATTGTGCTTATAATTCAGAAAATGTGAATATAGTGTAAAAATTTTAAATAGCATGAATTATATGAAGGAATTATTTTTCATTAATTACATATAGGAAATTAAGTATTGTTCCGTAATTAATTAAATTAAATAGTATTTTTGGCACATTTATTGAAATAATCCTTTGTTAAGTAATCATACCTATTTATACATATTTCTCGTTAATTACATATAGGAAATTAAGTATTGTTCTGTAACTAATTAAATTAAATAATAATTTTGGCGCGTTTATTGCAATAGTCCTTTGTTAGATAACCATACCTATCTATATATATTTTTTATTTCTTGAATTTTTATCTCAGAACATATAACAATAAAATGTAATTTCCGTTATTGGATGTAATGGACCTTATGCATGTGACGTCACATACTCCGACACGTGACCTGCCGGAGGCAGCCATTGGTCAGTCTTAAACAGCTGACTCAGAACTGCTTTTATTTCTGAGTCGCTTATAGGCCGATCGTTTTGTTTATTCCTCCACAGCTGTTTTTTTATACTCTCGAACCCAAACGGCGCATAAGGTCCATTCAATATCTTAGATGAATTTATTACAGTTAAGAGAAATTAAATGATATGATCTTCACCTTTATCCGAATAGTTTTTCTTAGCGTTTCTTTATTTTCAAGAAAGTTTACAAGGAAATTCCAAAATTTTAAATTTGTTTCGATGCAAAATCTGTTAGCTTTGATTACTTGCAGTTTGAAAATTTGGATTCTCATTAAACTGAATTTTTAACCTTAAGAGTTTTTTTCTCGTAAAGTCATGATAAAAAGATGAGAAACTTTTCAATTCATTGAAAGCGTCTTGAGAAAATGGTGTAATGATTTCCACATTTGCTTGACCACTCTCACTGTCTTTCGAAAGTAAAGTTTCCTCAATCAGATCTTCAAGTGTGTACACTTTAGATGTTATTTAATTCATGTTAACAATTCGCGTTTTCATCAAAGGTTGTGCTGGCTCTCAAATATTTCCAGTTACTTTAATCTAGTATAATTGATATAAGAACCTACCCTTTGGCTAAGTCTCTGGGGTGCCGAGAGAAGAATTCAAAGGTTTTATTTGAGATCTATAAGCAAAAAGATCAGTGTATTGGAAGTTCAAAATGCGACGCAGTATCGAATACTTGTGGCGTTATAATTTTTTTTAAAACATTGAAATGATTAAAAAGCAAATTAGGAACAAGGCAAAATGGCGACTAAATCGGCATACTAAGGAGATTTCACTGTTTTATCTGTATATAATTTAGGTTCAAGCACCAGTTATCAATTTTCTGTATAATGAGATACTGCTTTTAAAACGGAAGCTCTTTCGTTTTGTGGAACTCTTTCTGTGGTCATAAGAAGCAAAAACACACATATTACGTCATTAACTATCATCTATAGCTTTCTATACACTGTCAACTTGAGATGCCATTGAGAGAGAAAGAAGCAACTAACAAGTTTATGTTAATGTTTGTGTATCATCATGACCTACCTCAAAAGGTTTCACCTATCTGACAGCGATTTTTGCAGCTGTGGTGGAAATGGCACGGCACTTCACTATGCCACGGAGTGTATTTACACAGTGTCTTGGCATATGAGGAAGCCAGCGCCAAACTTTGAACAAGAATGGCTGAAAAGAGTCGCCAATAACCTCGTCTCCAGGCATAAAATTCGTGGGATTATTAAATTCATGAGCGAAAACAGAGATCTTTTCCGGCCTCCCTAGACTTCAACTTTCCCGTGAGCTGAACTAAACGACTCAATTACCGGACATTTCCCCCCTTTAGAAAACAAAGGAATAACAACATCTAAAGAAAAGAAACTACGAACTAATAGTATAACAGTGAAAATGCCTGTGCTATACATAGTGTAAATATTTCTTTCTTTTTGTTTATTTTGTTTTACGTTTTTCTTAAATAAAATTCCCGTGTCTTGCCCATCAAACCGTTCAGTGACCGGTCTGGTCACGGGTACGGGGGTAAGAGACGGCGTTCTGTTCTGTATCATCATGATAAGGTAATAGCTGTGTTCTTTAAAGACATATTTTATATAGTGTGATGTATTTCAGCATAGCATAAAGAATCGGGGAGCCTTCTTTATCAAAAATAATATGTTTATTGGACGTCTTCCACAGCACAAAACATGTAAAACAAGCACATACACTTACATCACAAACTGACATCGAATTCCATGTTCATTCATCTTTTTTCTTCTTCGTTGCAATGCAACGTTAGCAAAATACAAATATGTTGTTTCCACACTATTTTTATAACCTTTAGTAAAGAATTAATGCCGAACGATTTTTTAATTAATTTCTTTTTCAGCTGAACGATATTTTTAAATTAATTTATTTTATGACCAAACGATTTTTTTATCTAATTAATTTATTTTCTTTAAATATTTTAATAATTCTACAAATATATATTTTTTTATTCGTTACGAATATTACAATAGAGATATCGTTACCATTAATAATTTTTAAAAGAGGAATTTTATTCCCCCAGTTTCTATTAATTTAATCAATCAATAACCGAAAACAGAACAGATATTAACAAAATGTTTTACAAAATTACAAACTATGGATATAAAATTTTTTTATATCATACGTAAGTTACCATAAGCCACTTTTGTAAACAGCTAAATAAAAAAATAATATGCTGAATTAAAAATATATTTCTAAAAGGCAATGAAATAAGAATATTAATAAATCACTTCCATTCAATGCTAAATTTAATATTTTGGACCATTTCTTTTTAATCTTAAATAACCTTGTTTATTTCGTTATAATTAGTACTTCAAGTTAAAATATGTATAAATAAATTGTCAAAGATTTAATAAGCAAAATTCCTCGTAGCCTATAGCTACTATTGTCGAAGTTTAATTTCAGAAATGTCTTTATAAGGATGTGGTATGGCTCTTTTATTAAACGATTTTTTTAAGTGTTGCAAATCTTGTTTCTTATAAAACTCTCATGATAAATGACTCAGATGATGAAAAACATAGGCGGAATGCCATTTTTTTTAATAATAGCTAGTGCGTAAACAATGAGAAGCATCTTAGTTACAAAATTGAAGCGAGCATATCTTGTTAGAAGACTTGCATAGTTTTTTTTGAAGTATTGCAGCTTTGATTGAAATTCATTGTTTTTGTTGTTGTTTATTTTTGAGATCAAAGTTCGTTACCTTTTTCCGCTGTCTCATTTATCGCTTTTCTCTCTTTTTTTGTTTAAGTATTCGCAGAAGAAAAATTTCACGAGCGATTTGAAATTTCGGTTTGTTCATCAATTCAAGATAATTCCTTTTAAGTTTTGTTGCTAACTTCACATTCTGAATATCTTCAGAGGGTACAGAGAATATTTTAATTACCTAAATTTATTCGTTGAATTTATTACTGAAATAATCTCATTGAGATAATTTTGAAAAGTAAGCATTCTCAATAGAGTATTGTTTTTCATAAAAAATAAACTGAATAGCATGCTTCTTAAATAGATTACAGCAGTGATTAAAAAAAAGAAATTAGAAAAAACGATTGGAAGCTGATCGCGACTAAAACTGTTAAAGAAATGTTGGATTCCAAACACAAGAAGTTTAGCCAAAAGATTCCAAACACCACTAGTTTACTTTAACCTTCTAACTGGAATATCTGTCGTTACAACCGCTTGAGTACATGCTAAGTAAACGGGTATTCAAAAGACTTTGAGTTAGAGAGTTAAAATACGTTATAGTATCTAAATTTAACTCTCAAAATTAAAAACTTATAAAATCGCTATTTATATGCAATTAGATCCAAATACTTTTACAACTAAGCGATTGCTATTTATATGCAAA
>BGPR01038870.1:0-14522 GCA_013235015.1 Araneus ventricosus | reverse complement strand
ATATTTTTTTTATTTACATATTATTTAAATATTTCTTTATTCAAAAAACCTCTTGGTAAACAACATTCCGTGTGAAGTATTTTTCGTTGTTTAATAATTTTCCTTGTACTTTAAGTGTCTTTGTGTAAATTTTAACGTGATTGGGAATCCTAGACTTTGAAAGTGCAACATAGTGTCCAAGTGAAAAGACAGGCTCATCGAGGTAAATTCCAACATGATCGAAAGTTTGCCCCTGCGATTTGTTGATAGTCATCGTGTTAACTGGAATTAACGGGAACAGGCGGCGGTTGAGAACGAATGGTAGATTCACGCCACTGGTGGCTGATTTAATTCTTGGCAAGAAAACAACATCGCCACGATTGCATTCAGATACAATTTGGCGTCCAAACTATATCACGCGCATGATATACCACTGACGTAATTTACTACTTTCCAGTAAAAATAGGAAATTAATTTGAAATATGCGATTAATATAATTTAAAATTTCTCGGGAACTATTGATCATAGCGTGATAAATTTCATATCAATCGATAGAAATTTTTATTTCACTATTTCAGAGCTATTAAATTTGAAATTAGAACGACAATTACTCTTTTAAATTGAAAATTACTGAAATTTAGGTTCTCTCACAATTAAATAATGCTGTTTAAAGTCTCGCAGTGCTATGGCGCGAGTTTTATTTTTGGTGACGTCAGAGCGTTACCGGAGAATCTGGTCTATTATATTAGTAATACGTTTAAGCAATTAAAAAATATGAGGCTGTGCATATTTCCAAATTAAAATTTAACCCGCACTCTTTAAATATCTCAGATTTTTAGATGGACTTAAAAGTTCTTAAAACTTCAAATCTACTCTACTAAGGCCTTTTGATTTCTTGTCTCATATTGAATGACTTCGTGACTTACACTTCTCTTTCCTACCATATACATATGGAACAAGTGCTTATCAATAGTTTCCGATGTATTCTCTATTTCGTATTCCATTCTCGTTCCGCACCCTAAAGATCTACCGAAGAAGTGAAATGCCTCACGAAGCACTTAAAGATGTCGATGAAGTTGTCGGAAACATCATTGATCGGTTATTTTTCCGAACAAAATTCCTGTATAAAAACGTTTCTATATTCCGTAGCAAAGCATTATTTGTGTTGATGTAATGGATTGAAATATCTCCAATCAGTCTACTTTAAAGAGTTTATCCATTTATTGGACGTTTACGAATGGAAATGTCCATGATTTCAATCCATATGCGTTTTTCATAGGAGAATGCTGAATGAAGTTTTACGTTGTTAGAGAGGTTTCTGAAATTATCTTTGCGTACCGCTTCAGATTACAGAGATGAAGCCTGACCGCCTACGTGCAGACAGTTGCTGGCTTATTTTGGGGGAACTCAAATTCTCGGCAACTCAAGTCAATGTTTTTTTTTTATGATGTTCTTTCCTCCTCGAGAAAGCATGACCGTCGGGGCTTCTGGTGACGTCACACTGCAAGACATCTGGCGGTGTCTGAGTGATCAATTCCCACATTTGTTTTCAGTAACGAATTTTAGAAAGAACAATGATCTGCAACTACGTAAAGTGATCTAAGCATCTTCAAGTTAAACTGGAATTGTTAGGATAATATGTATCGACATGTATTCTGTAATGCTAGAGTTATAAACCAGGACCTTTTGGACTAAAATGAGATAGAAAATAGTCAATAGAAAAGCCTCCTTTAGTATTCGTTGTAAGTGTCCTAGAAAATAGAAATATAGTTCTATACACCGAAATTAAGGGAATGAATTCTTTCTTGAAGAAAAAAAGGAAAAGATTAAGGTCTTAAGCACTGCTATGTGTGTGTGATTTTTTTCCGCAGATAAAACTATAGTTCTAACAAGAGATCTTAGCCACTATTTTTATTCCATGTTCCTCCTGTAAAGGAAAATTTTCGATTTTACACTTTTTTAAACCTCACTTGTTCGGTATTTAAACAGAGTTTGATACAATTCTCAATATCTAATATAGGATTTAACATCCAAGGGAAAAGAGCAAAATGGAAGATACTTTTGTATTTGATTTTGATTCTATTTACCATATGGAATCCTGGTATGACATTGAATTTCATACTGCCTTAATTATTTTTTCAAAAGAAATTTGTCTTATGTTTGCGAATTTAACTTTCTAGTAATTTACGATGAGTGCAAGTCTAAACGAACCCCTTTTTGCGGAAGGTTTTTTCGGTCGCTGCAATTACTTAGAAGTTACGGGTTGAAAATTATTTTTCAGCCCCTAACTTCGACTGCTTTTTAACATAAGCTTGCGACAACTCGTTGGATAGTTGTCATCAGTTGCATTCTCTTCATTCTTCCACATTTACGCCCTCTCTACAACATATTATTCTCCGCTTGAAATCCAATCAAATTTATAAAATGTGCCCAAATGAAACGGAAACCACAGTTATATGTAAAGAAATTTTAATAACAATATTCTAATTACAGTTCTTGTCGAACAATACAACTATAAATAATCGCCATTGACATTGATACACTGATCCCAGCGAGTAGGAAGGGAGTGAATGGCTTCAGTGTAGAAACTGCTGGGTCAGGCAAACACCCATTCTCGCAATGTTCTGATTCTCTGACAGATACTTGAGCACCCACTGTGCACAAACTATGCCATAACCAAGCTTTTTGTGGATTATGTGATGCACAGTTCCTTTGCTTATCGACGACTCTGCCGTATGAGCTCATCCACAGCTGAAATCGTGGCACTGTTGGTCACAACGTGCACCTTTCCAGGACGTGGCAAGTCCTTGATGTTTACGCGTCTCGCCTCATAACGCTCACACCACCGGAATATGATGCACCGTGCGAGGCACTGTCTCCCGTACACCTCTTTCATCCTGCGATAAATTTATGCAGCATGCTCCCCTTCTGCGCGAAGAAATTGGATAACCGCTCTTTGTGCTGATCTGGAGGAATCCATCATGCAACGAACTGCGGAAACAACTCTCCAGAAATGAGGATATTGATGCGAAGCCGTTAACTACGCAGGTGCAATTAGGAATACCACCACCCCATCTATCGGCTAGCACATTAATTCGCTTGGATTTGATACAACGCCGATACAGCTAAGGTCTCCTTTTCATTTGGGCACACCTTATACTCTAGATATCGTGCTCACAAAATAACAAAGGATATATTGTTGGATAGCGTCCTCTGCCGCTTCAACTGTTGATTTCCTAGCATAAGTTCATGGTGATTTGAGCTTGTTTGCTGGAAGTGTTTTATCCCAACGTAACTGGGGGGCGGCGCATGAGCTGCTCGTAATGATGTCTATTTCGCGTAGGCCATAGTGTATGTGATTTTTGTCGTTGGCAGCTGATCTTCATTGTAAACCGGGATGCGAAAGCAAGGCCGGAGTGATTCTTTGTGATTCCAACGTAACTATTGTATAGCAACGGATTCGGAAACCCTCCGCGCTTCTGCACATGCGCCGGGCGGAGTTATTTTCACCAAAATAGGGGGAAAGTGAAGAATGGAAGGGTGATGTTTAAATTTTACTGAGCGTGTTCTAACAAAGAACTCCGGAAATGCGCTCATATAATTCATTGCCTGACACTCCTTTCCGGTGTAAAATCGTCTAAAAGTGGTAGTCTCGGAATCCGTTGCTGAACAGTACCTCGAGTTTTGAAACGCTCTGTATGCAGATTGTTATTCTCGTTGGATAAAATGTGACACGACCTAAAATATTATCTGTTACATGCAAAAGCTAAACTGCTTCTTTTGATAAAATGTTTCCATTAATTTTTCCAGAAATGAATTATTAAGCAACAACTCTATCCATACTAAAATTCAGGATGGACAAATATATGGAAATATTTGTATATCGCATAATAAATAAATTGTACTGTCTATATTCTTTGATGAATCATTGGTGATATAAAATCATTTGAGTTTATTGATTTGATAGAATTCCAAAAGTAAAAGGTTAACGGACTGATGGGATTTCTAGAACTGCGTGTATATATTCAAGAGTTACAATGAGTTCCAAAGACAATACATCAAAGAAACTGCTGCGTTAGTGTAAGAATTTAATTAAGTAAATATCATTATGTTTCCCAGACAATTCAAACTGATATTAAATTTTTGCACTGTATGCATGTGGAGTTGAGTTAAAATGTTTTTTGATTTACTGCAATTTGTTTAGAAGCTTTAGTTGAAGCGGATCAATTATTCAACGTCCGATAATTAATAGGAAAACAGAAAACTTCTGAAAATAAATGAAATAAAAACAGTTCTTGAAAACACACTTTTTTTATTATACTAAAAAGTAAAATGTTCTTATTATAATTATTTTCATTTTAGTTTTAATTTGTAATATATAAATTGTAATAATATCACTTAATTTTACTTTAAATTCTAATATTATATATTTTTTAAATCTTAATTATGGAACAATAGTAATGTATTCCAAAATCACTTAAACTCCAGTTTCGATTAATTTCCCGCCCTGGAGGTATATCAAATCACGCATTTTGACATATTTATTACTAAAAGAATACTTTAATCGCTGCCACAGAAATCATGAATCAGCGTCTTATCGCCGCCGAACTTTTCCCTAAAACACTTACATAACTTTCTAAAAATAGCTAATATTCCCTTCACTTTACCACGTGTCCATATGTTAATCCCCTATCAGAGAGAATGCAGGGATTTTTCGTTCTCTTTAAGCCTTGAAAACCTCGTATGAGATATACGCGTATCCGCCACTCTCCTCATATATGAATACGCTAATCAGTATATAAAAATTAGTTAATTAGTTCTGTACTCTGGTTGTTTATTACTTAATGAGTACATCAACGAAATTATATATATATATATATATATATGATACATTCACTACAAATATATAAATTTATCAACTATAAATATTTTGTAATGTAGATATCCATGTTTTCGTCGAATTCACTACCAACTCGCGCCACTTGAAAAGAATAGAATCAAAATCTAATTAAAATATTCTATTTCGGCCAATAAACTTTTGAAAATATTAAAATAGTGTATTAGTAATGAGTGTACACACTTGTATAAAATTCCAGAACTCTTGCACATCAGGAAGAGAGTGACAAATTTATTTTTAAATTAATTCTATCTTTTGAAGCATGAAATAAGTTGAGTTAAATGCAAGTGAATAATAAGTGTATTTGTTGAATATAAATACTCGTTTTCATGGAGTCAAAGCTGGTTCCCACAGTAAATGATGTGGGAATGTCGGCTTTCAAGTTGGATGATCCCAAGTTCGAACACCGATTCCACCAAATATCTCTCATATGGCCCTTGTGCACATTAAATCAAACACCGTGGATAAAATATCGTCCTCTTTTTTTAAAGTGGCGTGGAAATTTGGAGAGTGGGATCTAGTATCGGGTGTCGTTCTTATCATCTTGACGTCAGCTTAAAATTACGAGGTGTTTTCCAATGTTATTCTCGTGCGGCTTCAAAAGGAAAGCCAATCTGACTAAACTAAATTGCAAAAGGTATGACAAATAAGATTTTTTTTGTTATTTCATTCTACTTCCTTTCCTGATCAAATACAATTTAACCTTCTGTTAAAAATAATCATTATCGTTTTATAAAGTAAAATAAAAATTAACCTATTTCACATATTGTCGCTTAAGAAGCAACACCACCAATCTCAGTTTTTTGAAATTTCAAAGAGGAAGATTCAAATGAATTTTTCGCAACCAATAACGGATATTTCTGAAATATTTTTCACGTCTGGTTGGAATATGCGGTCTTATGTTCATAGCAGATATTTAAAAAATTCAGATATATACGTTATTAGTTGCGATTACGATATTTTGCATTATAAGTGTGAGAGAATGTTAAGAGTGTGCTTTTTATATTAAGTATTTACACTATATGCCCAAAAGTATCCGGACACTTGCAGATTTTCACATTTTTTAGAATTTCTCCGGAATGGTTTAACTGACTGCCTTTAAACTTCGGACATGTAAAGAATCGACAATAACTCACATGTTACTTTGAAGATTCGG
The DNA here is from genome assembly GCA_013235015.1 of Araneus ventricosus. Classification (NCBI taxonomy): domain Eukaryota; kingdom Metazoa; phylum Arthropoda; class Arachnida; order Araneae; family Araneidae; genus Araneus; species Araneus ventricosus. Next base: position 8,490 of record BGPR01038870.1, on the reverse strand, counting down.
TCCTGAGGGCAATTAGGGGACCGTCTACAAACTAATGAACACAAAAAGGTTTTTGGCCCACCCCGCTTCACAGAATACTGATAACAAGATGAAACTTTCAGAAATGGTAATGTATAATGTGCATAATATTTACAGGAATTTTCGTAAACTCGGCAGAAATATTTGGGAAGATATAAAGGTTTTCTTAAGACTTCTCAAATTTTCCCACCTGTTTTTTGCTTATAACATGCAGAGTTTTCTGTTATATTATACGAAACTTACAGAAAAAATGACAAAATGTTAGAGAAGCATTTTGTAAAAATTTCGAAAATAACTTTTGAATATTACAGGAATTATGAGCATTTTTAGTAAATAATGTTTTACAGTGCATGCGCGAAACACAGTGTAACTTTTCTTTCACAACTTTAAAGGGCAGCTTATGTAAAAAATTCAGTTCAATATCAGTAGTATTCAGAAAGATATCGGCATTACAACGAACAGAATTTTAGCTCCCGTCGAAGAGAAGCTAAAAGATGAGGATTTGTACACAAATTGATATATTTTAAACTTATATCTTTAAATAGTTATATTGAATTGTATAGTGGTTAGAATTTGCTGAATACCCATGAACACATCTAATATTCGTAACGAATAAAAAATATATATGTAGAATTATTAAAATATTTTAAGAAAAGAAATTAATTAGATAAAAAATCGTTTCGCCATAAAAGAAATGTATTTAAAAATATCGTTTGGCTGTAAAATTGTAACTTGTTAATAATCATGTAAATAATATAATTAAAGTAATAAAATTTTTTGTTATTTATAGTGCCTAATTAGCTGGAATTTAAGTTATACACGTAATTGATAAGTCTTCATGGGTATTCAGCATATTCTAACCACTATACAATTCAATATAACTATTTAAAGATGTGAGTTTAAAAAATATCAATTTGTGTACAACCCCTCATCTTTTAGCTTCTCTTCGACAGGAGCTAAAATTCTGCTCGTTGTACTGCCGATATCTTTCTGAATTCTACTGATATTGAACTGAATTTTTTACATAAGCTGCCCTTTAAAGTTGTGAAAGAAAAATTATGCTATGTTTCGCGCATGCGCAATAAAACATTATTTACTAAAAATGCTCATATTTTCTGTAATATTTAAACAATCTTTTCCAAATTTTTACAAAATACTTCTCTAACATATTGTCATCTTTTCTGTAAGTTTCATATGATATAACAGAAAACTCTGCATGTTATAAGCAAAAAACAGGTGGGAAAATTTGGGATTTTTTAAGAAAACCTTTATATCTACACATTAAACATAACCAGTTCTGAAAGTTTTATCTTGTTATCAGTATTCTGAGAAGCGGGGTGGGCCAAAAACCTTTTCATCTTCATCAGTTTGTAGACGGTCCCCTAATTGCCCTCAGGACCGAATCTTCAATGTAAAATGTGAGTTATTGTCTATTCTTTACATGTCCGAAGTTTAAAGGCAGTCAGTTAAACCATTCCGGAGAAATTCTAAAAAATGTGAAAATCTGCAAGTGTCCGGATACTTTTGGGCATATAGTGTATTTTATGAATTGATAAAGAAAAACGTCTCTAAAACGCTTATCTATTCAAAGTTTTAAAAAAATTGCTTGTATAAAAGAAAAGTCAAATATGACTTTTATATATATATTTATATTATTATTTTTATTTTATATTTTATTTATATAGATATATACGTATTTAATATTACCATGTCACGATAATAGGTGATATAAGTTATCACGTGATAAGACACCACAGGACAACTTTAGACAACATCAAATTGTCTAAATATCTTTTAACTGAAACTGAATTGATATTTCGCTCTAACTGAAAAACATTCAGATGTTTTTTTTTTAAATACTGAACCTCGAAAATAAAGTTGCTGAAAATTTAAAATATAACGTGCCAAAAATATGACATCAAGAATATTCGATTTGGAACAGCGTTATGTTTAGTTAATGGCTCATGTAGAAGAAAATGTTGAGCTGCGATGTTCCCCATATCCAGCAAACTTTTCAACAACTTTTGCTGAAATCTCGTGGTCATTCCACCGTGATGTGTTTCGAGAAGAGTGCCTAACGCCATGATAAATGATAGACACGTGATATGAAGTTCAAAGAAGCTTTCAGGAAGTTCTAGCTAGTTCCACTAGGAAAGAACTGCTTGCTATATTGAGTCTAAAAGAACATGTGAGTGGAGAATGAAACTTATTATAGGATTACAGATTCTCCGCAGTGATATTTCAGAATAAAATGATTTTTTTTTGAAAAATGAGTTACTGATATTGTAAATCGGAATTGGTGATCGTGATATTTTGTTTCAATTTATAAATATCGCCGATAAGATTGTTAAATTCCTTAAATGATGGGAAATCTAGAACATTATCATTATAAATTAAATTTTGCAAAATAATTATTTCATGAATTTATCTTCGTTTTCTAGTTTTTCATAGTAAGTAGCAGTTTTTCTTCCGCTTAAGTCTATTAACAATCCTCCGAGTTTGTCCCCAGAGAATGTGATTAACACTGCAAATTAAAACACATTCCTAGATAGTTTATAATAAACCATTCAACTCAATTTTAAGTTCTTAATGAAAAGGTAATTATTGTAAACCGTTTGAAAATATATCGGTTAGTTTAACAAATCTAAGTTTATGCTTGTCTCTAACTAAATGAATTACATCATTCCTGCTCAACAAATGTCGGAGCTTTAGCAGTGCAATACACACGAATGGTAATCGGAGTGAATAAAAATTACCATGAATTCAACAATACCGGATTTAGCAATTACCTCGAATTGTTAGAATAAAACCTCCTAAGGGCCTGCGGGTTTACAAAGCAAGTTGTTCTTTCCTAAACAGGATATTTAATTACACATTTTACGCAGCTTTCAAGACCATGAAATTAATTATCCGTTAACTGCTTTTAATTTTATCGAACTCTCCTGGTAATTAAGACATTTTGGTAACTAAGCAGCGGCAAACTTTACCAGCTGAACCCTGTTAGTGTCACTCAATTTAATCCGTTTATTTAGAAAGTTGGTCGCTTGGTATGCGCTTAGTTGAGGAAAGGCTTGAATAATGTTCCCTCATCTTTTCAGTGATTCATGAAGTTCAAGTTTGTATCCAAGATCTCCACTAGTTTTGCATGTTGGGGAACTTTTGCCTGATTTCCATTTAAGTAGTAAATGTTTATAAATCTTAGGCGAAACATTATAAACTACTAAATTAGGTGAATGTTATAAACTAGTTAAAATATTTTCCAAGTTTTTAAATTTTGTTTTAATTAATTATATTTTTTGTTTCATCAATGTTTCGAAATTTTATTTGACATTTAATTTTATTTTTTTATTTATTCAGAAGAAGTAGGTAATTTATTTATGTGACAATCAAATTTTAACTCTCCCTCCTACCAAGAGATGGCACTGCAAGGACCTTTCGCTATCAGGAGAAGGACGATAAACAGAGTCTCTTGACTGTTCGTGCGAGAAGGTCGCTTTTCCCCTCTCACTGGGACCGATCGGACAAATCTCTCCATGCGTGGCGAGTTGAATAAATGTGGCTTGCCAGTTTATGTAATCGTGGTAAATCCATAATTGTTTTATGTGGAAAATGTGAGAAAAATAAATTAAATTTAATTTAACTGTGGCCCTGTTTTATTTTAACCGTCCATTTCACCTCCTGTGATCTAGCCGGATATGTCGGTTAAATTTATATAATACCTACAGCACCTAGGACATTTTGGTACTAAACAGCAGCAAACTATCAGCTAAACCCTGTTTGTGTCACCCATTTAATACGTTTATTTAGAAAGTTGGTAGATTGATACGCGCTTAGTTGAGTGAGGTTTGAGTAATGCTCCTTTATCTTTTCAGTGATTCATGAAGGTGAGGGAGCTACTCGTACACATCTCCTTTTCAAATTTGTGTTCAAGATCTCCACTCGTTTTACATTTTGGAGAAACTTTGTCCGATTTCCATTTAAGTGGTAATGGTTTATAAAGCTTAGGTGAAATATCTATATAAACTGGTGGCCAAATGCCAAGGACCATTATTAAGATCCGGAAAATTTGGACTTAATAGGGATACAGTAGTTCACAATCAGGTGCGGAGAATCGAAAGACATACAATCGTCGGATCTCACATTTTACAATGAAGATTCGGTCACGAGAGAATTTAGAGGGCGATCAGAAAGTGGTAAAGTCGAAAAGGGATTTTAGCCCATCCCGTTTCACAAAAAGCTGATAATGAGTTGAAACTTTCATGAATGATTTTGTTTGATGCGCATGATATTTACATGCATTTTCGTAAAAATAACAAAAATATTCTTGAAAATATAAATGTTTCTTAAAAAAATTTCTAATTGTTCCGCTTGGTTTTTGCTTATAACATGCAGAGTTTTCAACTGAATTGTACGAAACTTGCGGAATATATGACAATACGTAAAAAAGCTTTGTATTAAAATTTGAATCAAATAATTTGAATATTACAGGAAATAAAAGTATTTGTAGTAAATAATTTTTTAATGCGCATGTGCTAACGTAGAGAAATTTTTCTTTCATAACATCAAAGCCAGATATATAGGCAATTTATATAAAAACTCCAGTTCAATATCGTTAATATTCAGAAAGATATCGGCATTGCATCGAGATCAATTTGGGTACTCTCTAAGAGAAGGTAAATGATGAGGGTTCTTACATTCACATTACATTCTTTTTAAACTTGAATCTTCGAACTGTAATATTAAATTTTTTTAAAGTTGAATATCCTGGATACTTATGTACATTAATAAATTAAATGCATAATTTAAATTGCATTTCGATGATAACTATTCGAAGATTCATGTTTAATAAATTTCGGTTTCTGCATGGACTCTTATCTTAAAGTGTACTGAAATTCACCTCGTTGCAATGCCGATATCCTTCTGAAAATTAACAGTATTGAATTAGAATTTTTATATAAGTTGTCCAATATATCTGGCGCTGAAGTTATGAAAGAAAACATTCGCTACGTTTCGCACATGCTCAGTAAAAAATTATTTACGACAAATACTCTTTATTTCCTGTGCTATTCAAATTTTTATACAAAGCATATTTTACATATAGTCAAATATTCTGTAAGTTTCGTACAATTTGGTTGAAAACCCTGCCTGTTATAAGCAAAAACATGCGGACAAATTTGGGATTTTTTAAAGAAACCTTTATATTTTCACGAATATTTTTACTATTTTTACGAAAATGATTGCAAACATTATGCACATAAAACAAAACCATTCATGAAAGTTTCCACTCATTATCATCTTTCTGTGAAACGGGGTGGGCCAAAGTCCTTTATCGTATCCCAAAGTGATCGAATCTTCAGTGTAAAATGCGAGTTCTGAGGATTGTATATCCTACGATTTTCCATAACTGATTGCGGACCTTTGTATTTCTATTAAGTCCCTAATTTTGAATCTTATAAATGGTCCTTATCATTTGGCCACCAGTGTATTTAAAACTGAACGTAATATATATATGTTTGTTCCATCATCACTTTCAAACGGCTCGACCTATTTTGCTGAAACTTGATGCATTAGCCCCATTGAAGACCCGTAGTTATAAATAAGCTCTAATCTCCCTCACCCAATCCCTCAGGGGAGGGCCGCGGTGGCCTAGTGGTAAGGTCTCGGCTTTGGGGCCGGAGGATTCCAGGTTCGAGACCCGATTCCACTGAAGATCCGCCGTGTGTGGGGCCTGTTGCACGTTAAATCAAACGTAGTGGTCAAACGTCCTCCCGTTGGTGTGGCGTGGAAGTTTGGAGAGGGGGGTGCCAGTTCAGGTGTCGTCCTCGTCATCTGACCGAGGTTCAAAATTACGAGGTCCGTCCCAAAATAGCCCTCGTGTTGCTTCAAAACGGGACGTTAATATAACTAAACTAAACTAAACTAAACTAAACCAATCCCTCAGGGTATAATGGGGAAAAGTCTCCAAAACACATGTAAAAAAATGCCGTTTGACATACTTGGCGATTTTGATGGAACTTAGTTAAAATAATTATTGTATTAAAAATTAAATATTTTTATTAATCAAATGTTGCAGATTTTACATACGAACGTGTTGGCTTAATGTTTTTTTTGTCAACATCTTTTAATTAATTGCCACGGATCTCTAAATTTGCAGACTTCTTAAGACAGAATGGGTAAAAGCAACAGCATGTACAGGTCCGAAGTTTTAATCTGTCGCCTCTTTGTAATAATAAAAGATAGTTTAATTAGACTAGTGTCTCATTTTGAAGCAAAAGGTGGGCTGCATTGAGACGGATTATTATTTTTGAACTTTGGTCAGATGACGAGAAAGACAACTGAGACGGTACCTATCGCATCAAGCTTCCACACCTCGCCAGCGGAAGGACATTTGAATTAAATGAATTTGCATCCGTCTCTTTCGTGATGATGATGACGAAATCTCAGATGTACAACAAGTTTAGGGATATTTAACAACCCCTGTTTAACATCCCCTGTTTGAATTAAAGTTCAAAACCAACTAAATGATACCGAAGCACTTTAATTCTCTGATCCACGATTTCTCTCGTGTTAGAAACAAATATATTTTCTGCTGCATCCTGAGATTTTCACAGTCTAATGTGTTTACTTCGTACTTTTATAGAGCTGGATTATGATATACTAATAAAGCTAATAACAACTTGCTTGGCTCAACGGTATTTGAACACGTTTTAAATCATTGCATCTAATTAGTGATTTGAAAAATAAGCAGTCAGAGGGTTAAACTCTGGGGTTAAACACGAAAATGATCCTTCTCACTTGCACGAAAGATATTTGGAGTTATCGCGGGTCTTGAGCCTGTGACCCTCTGATCCCAATACCGAGGGGATACTTCCAGCCTTTTTAATCCTCTGATTCCTAAGGCAATTGAAAAAAGGGACCTCAAAATACGGGAACGTCCGAGCTCCTCTATCAAAGATAAGGGAAATTAACTTTCCCCCTCAAAAACCACAATGGCAGCTAGCATTCTCCGAATTGTAAGAAAACTCCCCTCTTCCCCAAACACATCTTGGCGAGCAACTCTAACGAAGAAAGCACTCGCCGCGGGTGTGAAATCAATCACACTTAACGAAAGAGGGTGAAAATTTCAGAGTGACATTCGGACGTTTCGGACGGCTATCGTCTTTTACTTGAAGGGACGTATGGGACGGTCCCGTATAGATAGAGTTAAGCTGGGCATTCATTTGTATTCCATTCCATTGGTTCCAAGGCTGTTTTTGTCCATGCAAGTCGAAAAATGAGGCACGTCATTCATAGAAGCACCAAAGTTTGTTTTGAGACAAGGTTCGAAGTCGCGGCATTTCTACTCCCTCCCCCTCCTCGGGAGATTTCGAGTTTCATTTCTACCCTCGACGCTAGGTCTCAATGTAGGCAGGTCCTTTGATGTGCCGCTACCCTCTAATCGATGCTCCAAATTGGAATCAGCGCACGAAGTGCTGGATTTTGAGTTCGTTTGAATTCCAGCATTGCCATTCCGCTGTGCGAATTTCCATCTGTTTTTAAAACTGACGATTTCCTTTTCCTTCCCGTGTTCCAAAAATTTGATTTTGGAAAAGATGTGAATGACCTGCTTTTCTGTTGATAACTCGAATAGTTATTCTAATAGTTCTGATTATGCCATCGTATTTTAGGCTGAAAAAAGATATGCATCATGAATATTAACATAAAAACAGATAAAATACTCGAAATTCTATGCGTATTTTTTAAAAAAGAAACTGAAAATAACCTCTCAAGAAATATCACTGAAGTTTCACGGTGATGGTTCCTTTTAAATATTAAACAACTGCTATCCTTTTAGCGAATTTCTCTAACTTTCATAAAAAAAATCAAGAAACAAAACTATGTGATATTTCTGCCTTTGAGGAAAAGAATGCATTTAAGAAAATGAGATGCTGATTTTCAAGTCTTCACTTTCAGCAAACGGACATTTCCTTAATGGAGTCTTTCTAATCTAAGAGCAAGGAGACAGACTGTCTTGAGATAAGATGAAAAATGCCTTTAAGATAAATTCTTGACGTTTAATGGATTTGATCTTATAAATACTTGGAAATGGAACGAGCTTTCAAGGAATAAATTTTCTGCATTAAAAATAATGTTTTTGTTATGTGATAATGGAAATATATTCACGCTTAACTCAAATTACTTAAAATTATTATGGCTTAACACATTATGAGACTTCAACTGCTTGAAGACTTTAATTAAATATAGTTTTTAAAATCATAGTTTCTGTCTATTTCATTCAGATTTTCGACCCCTAGCCATTACTTTGATTCGATGACAACTCGTATTGAAATAGTGGGTGGAAAGACTGCGTTAGTACTTTCATTATGCCCAGTCAAGTAGTCATGAGTATGATCCTACTGTGCATATTGAAATAGTGGGTTCAAAGACTGCGTTAGTACTTTCATTATGCTCAGTCAAGTAGTCATGAGTATG
>BGPR01038869.1:0-14523 GCA_013235015.1 Araneus ventricosus | reverse complement strand
TCGAAGCTAAAAACTCGCGGGAGAGAGAGATTTTAAATTATGCACAAGCCGGCTTATTTCGCATCGGTCTGTTATTGTTTGGGCGGTTGTTGCATTTTTATCCGCGCACTCTCCTCTTCGTTATCTCAAATGCAGAAAGAGTCGCGTAAGGAGGCTGCTGAGCTGAAAATATTTTATCTACACGTAACAGAGGGAATCGGATTTCATGGCCAAAACTTTAAGGGCAGGTAGAGCATATTGCGACAAACATTTTGACGTGAAAACGTCTTTCCGCTCGTTACAGTGATACTCGGTCGAACGCTCTTGTGTGACAAAATATCGTCAGATTTGAATCGCTAATAACTACAAGGCTAATAACGCGAAAAGAATAGTTGACCCCACAACGGATAGATCATATATGTAAGAGTTTATCGCATGACATTTGTTTTACCTGTGACGTCATAGTACCATTCTAGGCACATGCGCGTGATTGTTATGAATTAGCTTTATGCAAGGTTATAAATAAGTGTGGCGTGGAAACGCGTTTAGCTAGGAGGTTGATTCTGGTGTCATTTTAAAGAGCTTGATAAGTATTAATAAGACCCAAAGTGATACAATAAAATATTTATCAGAATATAAGTAAAAATCGGTATTAAATTGAAAATTTCAAACTCCGCGTGTTTTTTGATTATAACATGCAGAGTTTTCTTTCGAATTCTACGAAACTTACAGAATACTTGACAATACGTAAAAGAAACAGTGCATTAAAATTTCAATCCAAAAATTTGAATATTACGGAAAACACGAGCATTTGTAGTAAATTATGTTTTACTGTGCATACGCGAAATGTAGTTCGAAATACTGTCAAAAGATGGCGCCATCAAAATCTACTCTAAATAAAACTTAAGAAAGGCGCAGTTCGGGTCCACGCCGTACAGTTTTCGTGGAAACGCCGGGACAAAATCATAGAACAAGTATTTCGTATTAATATGTAATTTAATTATCAATCTCTTTACTACAATATTTATACAGAGTATTATAATGGTTACAGAATAGATAAATCGCCAGCTACCAAAGACCCTTTCTACATGCGATAAACTTGTGATTTATCTATTCTGTAACCATTATAATACTCTGTATAAATATTGTAGTAAAGAGATTGATAATTAAATTACATATTAATACGAAATACTTGTTCTATGATTTTGTCCCGACGTTTCCACGAAAAATCTATGGCGCGGACACGAACTGCGCCTTTCTTATGCTTAAAAAAATTAAACCTAAGAGTTACTTTGCGTTTCACGTCGTAAAAAAATTTTTAATAATTAGAAGTGATTCAATTACTTTTAAATTTAAATTAATTGAGTATATTAAATTATTAAACAAATTTAAACAAAACATTTTAAAATTTTCAACTTTTACTTAATTTAATTTTACCTAAATACTTTCATCAACTTATGACTTTATTTGTCGTTTGTGTCCTATCCTACATAATATACGCGAACTGGTTCATCCCTGCGCTTTCTCGTAGAATAACACAAAATGGTGAATTTTGTGCTTTGCAGTGCAAATCAAGCATGTGTCATGATCTCTTCTCATTGACCTATTAGATCCAGAATTTGGCTCATTCTTACAATTTTGGAGGCAAGACCAGACACCAAATTTCATTCACGAAAAAAATTGTGTTTTAAGTTATCGCGTCCACATACACGAGAACATACAAACCGACAGACGGTCATGCGTTTTTCGGATTTCTTTCCAAATTTGATGAATATCTGCAAGAGTAATGTTAAAATTATATGCGAATTATCATCCATGTTATTTCTTGCGTTATATGCGCGCGCGAAGACAGACAGATTGACTTTCCAGTGACGGATTTTGTCCAAAATTTGACAGAAATAATTTTTGTGACAAAGAATCGAATAAAGTGAAAAACTAAAACAAGATGGAGGAATCTGGCTTTGCACTTTATGAAGAATCACACAAAGCAGACAGAAATAATTTATGTTACAAAGAATAGAACAAAGTGAAAAACTAATGTTCAAGATGGAGGAATCTGGCTATGCACTTTATGAAGAATCACACAAATCAGACAGAAATTATTTTTGCTACAAAGAATAGAACAAAGTGAAAAACTAAAACAAGATGGAGGAAACTGGCTTTGCACTTTATCAAGAATCACACAAAGCAGAGTTTCAAACAGGATTTTTTTTTCTGTTAAGGGTTTGACATCTGTCTAAAAATTAATATCCTTATGTGACACATTAAAGAGCACACACCAAATTTTATTCGTATACCTCGTTCGTTGTTAAGTTATCATGTTTCCAGGTTGAGGGATAGACATTATTCAATAAATGTATTTTTGGAGGACTAAAGCGTGGAGATACATCAAAATTTCAACACCGTATTTTTTACGATTGCAATACTTTCTCTTTGCTTACATCATATAGGAGAAAATAAAAATACACTGGTGCATGAAGAAAAGTATAGACTCCTTCTATGGATGTGCTTCATCATCTTCCCCCCTCCAAGAAGACAGCATGCTTCACCATCTTCCCCCCTCCCAAGAAGACAGCATGCTTCATCATCTTGCCGTCTCTTCCAAAGAAGACAGCATTCGTCATTGCAAAGGGTTGAGATAAGACAACTCGATGAGCCAGTCAACGAGGCGTGGCTGATGAGTCCTCGGAGATTTCTCTGTAGGTGGCTGCGTAGTGGTATGGGCAGAAAACTCCACGGTCAACACCACTACTAATCTACGTGCTCAATTAGCTCAGAAGGTTTTTAGCTTAGCGGGTGACAGTGAGAATGGGAATATGAACAAGGTGGTAAGAAAGAAGCAGTTAAGAATCAACAATTTAAATAACTTAACAACAGAAAGGTTACTCACAGTGGTGTAGTCGTTAAATAAGTAGAGCCGGGACACTCTAAACTGGGTGACAAAAGCCACCCTGTTTTAAGGACGTTTTCATAATTTTGTGCTATTTTGTGCAAAAGAAAGCAATGTAGGAACGGCGTGCCGGCTCCACTGCACCCCTATTTACTTTAAAAAATAACATTTCATTGCACCGACGCACAGCGCTTGCACTGAAAGAATGCAGGAGCAGGGAATGAATACACTCCTTGAAGTACAAGCCCGACTGAATGCTGCTTCGCTGCAATCGGCCCAAACACATTTAATTGCAAGCACCAACACACCGCGCGTGCACTGAAAGAATGCAGGAGCAGGGAATGAATACACGCCTTGAAGTACAAGCCCGATAGAATGCTGCTTCGTTACAATCAGCCCAAACAGCGACATCGAAGGCATGGGTCACTCCAGAATATATGCATCGAGAGGTATTAACACTTGTCTCCAAACGCTAGAGTTGCTGCATTCACAGCCCACGAAACAACCGTTGCAGGCGGTGTTTCAAGAAGTGTCATTACGCCTGGAGCGCGAAAGGACTGTTTCATTGATACTTTGGGGAAACAGTTTGTTAAATACATCAAAAACAAAGAATAACTAACAAAGAATAAAAGCACTGGTTATGACAGTAGCAGGCACAAGATCCGGGACTTCCTCTCTTCTCGTTAAGTGAGTCATTTCTTTTCCAATTTATTTTGATCGTTATTGCGACTTACTCATTAAGTGAAGTTTCACTGTGCACGTAATATGTCGTATGAAATAAATAAAGCTCAAATTAATAACATCGGTACGACTAAGGAAACCGGTTCTTAAGTCGCACCTTGAAGCAAATGAAAGAAAAGCACCTTGTATTATTATTGAGTAAAATATTTGGTCTGGAATTACTCCTCGGTGGAACCTTTCGGTTTCCCAAATTCAATATATTAATTTAATTGTAGAAGGTGACGTCGAAGTTTTATATATTTTCATTGAAGCCCATATAACCATTGGGTAATTTACATAACGCCTCGTCCACATCTTTTTATGTCTAAGTATTGTCAGTACGCTTTGAAACGTTCATGGACCCTGCCTAAAAATTAGAAAAAGCACATTTAACATTACATATTAAGAAGAACAATATTCTCTTAAGATGAGATATAGATGAGATCCTTAAGGCTTACATGGTACGACTTAAGCATCATTTGAGGTACGACTTAAGCAACGTTTGAGGTACGACTTAAGAATCGTTTGAGGTACGACTTAAGCATCGGTGGAAGTACGACTTAAGCAACGCCATGTACAATACTATTTTAAATAAGTATTATAAAAGAATGAATCGAACCAGAGCGCCATAGTTACATAAAAGCAATTATTGTAATAGCACAGAATAATACCCTAAGAAATAACATTTTGTTTTTAAAATTTATTGCTCTAAGACTCACGAAATATGCCCGAAAACTATAAGAAAACTATCGAGAACTTATTTTTCTACGAGGTTGTGTTGTAACGCATCGAAGCTCCGTTCTAAATAATTAAATTAAAATCGCCGGTGCTAGTGATCAGCGCACTGACGTCATCGTTGCTGATTCGACGAAAGCAAAGTCAGAATGGCATCGTTACAACTTAGGCTGTGGTACGACTTGAGAAACCTTACCCTATGAATCTGATTTAAATTACAAGTGCTTTTTACATAGATAATTTATATCAGCTCCCCATACATTTTAAGATTCCTGATTTTTATAAAAAAAATGTTATTAGTTTCTGTGTTTCATTACATAACTAAAACCTCTCTTTTTAAAAACTGTTTTATTTTTATTACTATGTAATGACGTAATTACTAACTTGGGATTTTGATTATTGGCCTATGGTTTTAAATGATGGAGAGAAAAAAGAAAATCAGTACGGAATATTAAAAATAGTAATGAACAGATTTGTTTTAAAAAAATTAAGGCTAGAAGCTAATGCCTTGACTGTTTTATTTTTATTACTATGTAATGATGTAATTAATGATAATTCAAAGACAATATAAACCACGAAATAGTGAAGTGATTACTAACTTGGGATTTTGATGATTGACCTATGATTTTAAATGATGGAAAGGAAAAGAAAAGCAGCGCCTAATATTAAAAATAATAATGAACAGCTTTGCTACGAAAAAATTAAGGCTAGAAGCGAATGCCTTTATTCCACAGATAAGCGATGCAGTGTTTGATCGAGTAAAAGATTCCCCTTCTAAAAATAGCCGATGAACAACTCAACTCATTTTCTTTCCTCCAGGCGCATGCGCCGAGTCGCCTGAAGAGCCATTAAAAAGTGGGAAGATTTTTCTATTTCGGGTACTTCTCCTGAAGCAAAAGGGAAGAGTGTACTTTTTCCTCATATTTTTTTGCTATAATTGATTGAGGAGCTGCGTGCACTGCTGTTTCGACCTGGCGGCCGACACTTTCCTCTTCTAAATGGAAACTTAGAAACAGCCTCCAAAATGCATGTTTTGAGGTAAGGGTGTTCTTGAGAAACAACAGGAATTATAATTAACCGCTTAAGGAAAGAATTATATTGAAACCTATGGTATTTAGAACGAGTTAACTCGGGTTATGTCCTTAAGCGGTTTAAACAATCCCAATGCTACATTTTCACTTTCTTATATACGAAGTATAGCAAGAGAAAGTACCGTAATCACGACATCGAGATTTTAAAGAATCACCACGCCTTATATCTCCTTGAATTCGAAAACGCCATTTTTGGAATTAAGTCTGCCTTCGAACAAGATGTCTTAAAAAGGCACTTGTTTGGACTGGCAACAAAACAAGGGTTAAATAAAAAGTTAAAATTGTTTTCTTATAATTGAGATTGACCGTAATATCAAAAGCATCTGCCTAAATTTGATCTGTATTTTTACTTTCTCCAATACGATAATTTCAAAATAAGTTTCGGTTTTAGAAATGTCTAATTTTCTAAAAAATTACGTGTTAATTGAGGAAAGAAGCAGGTGTTCCATCCTTTCACAAAGAAAGTATAGTATTCGCACAAAAAACCCAAATTTGTTTAGTTTAGTTATATTAACGTCCCGTTTCGAAGCAACACGAGAGCTATTTTGGGACGGACCTCGTCATTTCGAACCGCTTTTAGATGACGAGGACGACACCTGAGCTGGCACCTCCCTCTCCACGCTCTTTTGGATTTTTTTTGGGGGGATGGGGTTCTGCATTCTACTTTTTGACCTTGTTTTTATTTTTAGACCACAAAATTTTATTCCTTTTCCTCCCCCATTGGCCGTTTTCATACTGTATAGGACATAAAGTAATTTTTAACTTGCGCAGTTTTTACTCAAAAAAAAAACATTTAGTAATTGATAATTTGATATTCCCTTTTACGCGGGACGTGGATTGCCGTTGACTAATGGGATTTTATTCCTTTCTATCTCAGAAGTAGTTATTATTATTATTAATTTATGTATTTTTTATTCTATGTTTGGTTCAGTTTTTTTTGTGTTTTGTGTGTCGTTTGATGTGTAATATTGTTTGTTTTTGTTTTGTTTTTATACTATGGGGTTTCAATCTTTGATTTTTTTATATATCTGATTTTTACTGCTTTTTCTGTGTTTATTTGTTTGTTATCTATTTTTTATATATTTTTACTGTTCCTTGCTTGCCCGAGCAGTAAATCAAGCTATTCTTTCCCCACCGAGGTAGGTCGAGCCATGTTTACCGGGCCAGTGTGGCAATTTTTGCACCACACCAGCGGGAGGAGCCAAAAAATTAGACATCGAGATCTGGATGAAAATCTGCATTTCGGATCACTCGGGGTTCAAAAAAACATTTGTGAAATTATGTCTGTCTGGGAATCAGTGGCGTAGCGACAGGAGGATCAAGGGAGATATAGACTACCCGGGCGACAGTTTTAGGGGCTCCATGTATACCATTTTTAAAACAAAACATGAGGGGGGCGCAAAAATACTACAATGCCTCGGGCGCCGTTACCGATCTCTAAGCCGCTGATGACGACTGGGGTAAGAAACTCAGATTCCCCGGGCGCCACTGACTCTCTACGCCACTGACCATAGTGAGAAACAGTGAGTGCGTTTATGTCAACTTTTGAACTCAAATACGTTGAAGGGGCGAAAAAATGTCATTTCCAGGGCGCCGTTTATTAAAACTAAGGTATTTGCTAAGGTTACGGGGGTGGGCGAAAAAATTATATCATGCCCCGGGCGCTACTTACCCTCCCTACTCTACTGCTGGGAACACGATAACTCAAAAACGCACCGAGCTATCCAGGTAGCACAGCATGTTGTCGATATTGTAAAATATTGTTCGCTATTTTATAATATTAAATGATATTATACAATATTATATAATATTGCGTATATTGTTCAATATTGTACAATATATTTGTGCTAATGGGTAGTGAAATTTTGCATACAGTCTTACAGTGGCAAATCCAGGATTTTGTCGGGGGGGGCAAGCTGGTGGGCGTAAATATTTTTTTGCGGCGTGACGAATCTCAAACGTCATGGGTTATGTAAACCAAAACACTTTAACTTTACAGACTTCACTTACCTGACAATAAGAATAATAAAAAACAATACAATACTTTCTATAATTTAACAAAAAATGCAATGAAGTAACAAGCCAAAAAATGTCTTCGACCGAGTCAACCCTACAAGTACGAGTGGAATGAGTAGAAAAGTAGGAAAATTTTCGAGCCTGTCAAGCCAGAAAGCAATGCTGTCACGATTTTATTATTTTTTTTAAAAGGGAAATTAGAAACAAATATTTGTAGTGATTTTAAATAAAATCAAGATTTCTGGCTTATCTCTGGGCGGGAGGGCTGCAGCCCGAAAGACCCCCTGGATTCTCCACTGTAGTTTTATGATCAGAATTGTAGTTCTGTTTCAAATTCGATTGGTTCAAAATTTTACCTTTTTTGCGCCCCGCCTGTGAAAAAAAACCTTGTTCGAACCAAATCCGTCAAAGCGTTAACTGCTTGCGAGTGCGTAGTTTCGTGGGTTTGTGAACTCGATAGCCCTGAAACGCAAGAATTCTAATAAACGAAATTCAGTTTATAGTCTTGACCTCGCAATTGTGAATCTTTATAAAATTTTGGACCCAATCGGTGAAAGGAGAAAGTGCAAATGCGCACTCGGTTCTCTTCGGTGTACTTTGAAACTGGACGCGTGTCAAGTACAGCAGCCAATTATCCGAATCGATTCTGGAAAAAGAAGAAACGAAAAATGTCAAAATTGCAAATACGATTGTGGAACGTGGTCGGTTCCCCATGCAAAATTTAATTGATTGTTTCTTATCTAAGTAAATCTTCCAGTAGTTATATTTATCTATACCTTATATTTATTAAACTTAATTTCACGACGACTCTTTTTCACTTCATTTCTGAGCATCAATATCCGAATCGGAGCAATACCAGTTGAATTCGGATAACTGGTGAATTCAATTGCGATTTTTCATACTTTAGAATAGGGTTGGGAAAAATTTACCCTTTTTAAAGGAAAACCGGTTGTTTTTTTCTGTTAACCGGTTTTTTCTGTTATTTTTTTTTTGTCACGGTTATAACCGGTTTTTTTTAAAATGTAGTAACCGGGTAATAAAACCGGATCGGAAGATAGGCTCGATTAGACTAAAATTAACCATGTTATGAAGTTTTGAATTTCATCATCTTAGACCAATCTACGATAACGGCTTTCTCGAGGCGTCTGTTGTTTGACGGATTACAGAAAGAGTCTTTATGAACAGATAAACATTGGCCAATGGATTGATTTCCTGCTAAAACAATACAAATAAAAAATTTTGTCTTCATAAAAAACCGAAAATTGGTTATTTCAAAAACCGGTTATTTTTAGCGGTTATAACGGTCAGGTTAAACCGGAGGTGAAAAAAACCGAGAACCGGTTATTTCCGCAATAATCGCCATCCCTACTTCAGAATGCAGTAAAAAGGGATTCTTATTGCGCATGTAGGCAATGCGATAACTTCATTCAATCTTCTGACATTTGTGTTTTATGAAAGGCCGATGCGTGGAAAAGGCAGCTCATTTGGTAATCAGTTAAACGCAATCGGGGTCGGGAAAATTCTGCATTCTGGAAATGCGATGGTCGAGGGAGCGTCGAGCGAATCCGAACACACCCCTCCGAGTAATGACTTTCGATCGTTTGGCGCCGACCTCTTTTGTTCTCCGGCGGGAGGGAGCTCATTTTCTAAATGGACGAGCAAACAGGCGATCCTGCCTAATTACTTCCTTCCAGTTAAGGCTCGCGGTTTCGGATTGCGGTCCGGCCTGGGGACAAGGCCGATCACCCAGAAAGAGTGGCGGCTCATCAGGGTACCTCTCAAGGTTTGCGAAACACACCCTTTTCTGCTTTTTTATTTCCCTCGCCGACCCATCTTACCCAAAGTGTGTAGAGCTTGACACCAGTTGGCGGGAAGAAAAATTTCCGAAAATTCAATGCAACACAAACTATACCCACCTTGGATAAAAGATGCATGGGGAGATTGGGGTAAAACCGGGTACCCTCGATTCTGGCGCTATTATTCTTCCTATCTAGCAGACAGATGCTGAATTACAGTCTACTAGTCAGGAGAAAGGAACAATCACCGTGGCGTATTGTAGCTGCTCAATTCACTGCACCTGTGAAGGTTTATTTGCTTTAAGACGTCTACTTTCTAATGTTCGTTTGATTTGAAACTGTCCTTTCTTTAAAAACATTTCAATTATAAAAAATATATTTAGTCCAGCTTATTATACGTTTGCTAAGGATTTATACCCTATCAAACAATAAGGATTTATTTCATTAATTGGTATTCCAAGTGGCGTAAGATCGGAACAGTCAGTATTGATGATTCCTCCGATTAAGATGATAAAATCACATCAGACGTTGATTGTTTATATTTTAATGATGCATTTTCAAATTAAATAAATGAGAAGGGTGAATCCGATGTAGAAACTTCCTTAGTTGTGCCCACGAAAGCTGCAGTGGCGCAAAGAAACAAGACAACTGCTTTACATGCGAATTTTGTAACTAATGTTCTTAAATTGTCATATAAAAGAAGAAAATTTTTTAAAAAATTGAAAAAACTGTATTAACATCAAGTGTCATCCCCTACAAGTTTTAAAAAATGTATTTGAACTTGAGTGGATGAATAAAAAGTATTTTATTAACGATTGACAATTTGAACAAGATATATAAATATATATATAGGGAGAGTGTGAACTAATAGTAGAAATTGAATAAAAATTGTTGCAATTTTTCCACTGAAAATCTAGTTTTCCTAATTTTTTTTATTACGTTAACATGTGCATCCGGTTTTACACTATTAGTGGGGTAAAACCGGGTAGTTTGACTTTGACTTTTTTATAAAAAAATCATTGATAGCAAAGAAGTAACGAAACTGTGACTTTTCTGGAAAGATATATTGTACTCCTATAAACAATGAATATTTTAATAAAATTTGACGAGCTCTCTGTCGAATATCTTAGCTCCAGCAGGCCTTCGAACATTAGATACTCGGTTTTACCCTACTTTCCCCTACATAAAATATAAAAGCATGATAAATAAATAATCACGCACATCAATAAACATAAAAAATGTAATGAAAGTAAATTCATAGAAATAAACCTAAAAACAGAAATAAAATGAATTTATGAAAAGTACAACCAGACCCAACAGGGGGTAGGAACAAGAGGTACACTCAAAAACAACCACAGGAAAAAACAGCGAAGTCTGTAATACAGTTTAGAAAAAAATATCTATAATACAATTTTGAGAAAAACACACAGGCACGTTGTCCGTAACACAATTTTAAAAAGGAAAAGGAATGGAAGTTAGATATGCTTATCACTAGTCTGTTGCATATGGAATCACTTATTTGGAAAATTTCCCGAATTTTAAAAATTTCATTTTTATTAAAAGAGTCATTATCAGAAAACTATCTGTTTATTAAGATGAAATTGCACACATACCTTCGAAAACTTACTGGGGCCGCGTTGGCCTAGCACAAGGTCTCCGCCCCTGGGCCGGAGGGCTCCAGGCTCAAAATCCTATTCCGCTGAAGATTCGTCGTGTATAGCGTCCGTTGCACTCTAAATCATACATAGTGACCAACCATCCAAGCTGGTGTGGTGCGGAAGTTTGGAGAAGGGGTTTCAGCTCAGGTGTCGTCCTCGTCATCTGACCGCGGTTCAGAGATACAAGGTCCGTTCCAAAATAGCCCTGGTTTTGCTTCAAAGCGGAATGTTAATATAACTAAACTTAACTAACTCGAAAATTTACTGTATTTTATTTATTGGTTCAAAATTCGTAACTTAAACGGCCGTCATTCTTGCATATGATCGTTGGCAAGAATGAAAGGTTGCCAGGAAAAATGTAAATAATACGAGAGTGCAGGGAAAAACCATTGAATTGGAAGTGTTTTCCCTAGACTTTGTCTTTTCACTCTCACAATATGGACATTTTGTGTTTCGCTGCCAGGAAAAAATGTAAATAATACACGAGTGCAAAGAAAAACCATTGAATTGGTAGCGTTTTCCCCTCGACTTTGTCATTTCACTATCACAATATGGGACATTTTGTGTTTCGCAGCGTAGTGAGAGTAATAGACGACCCGATCATAATATTAATTTTTTTCGCTCCTCCGTCCTTCGTCATCATTGACTGAGCTCGTGTAAACGGGGTCCGGGGCATTTTATTAATTTATTTCTTTGCCCTATCATCGTATTTCACTGCTAACCCTTGCAAGTTCACTACACGGTTCCTTTTAAAAATTACTAAATTAATTTCAAAACTGAGTATTGGATATGTAGCTCATCATGAATATATAAAAGAAGAAATCTTATCACTTTTATTGCCAAGAAATTTCTGGTTTCACATTGAAACCAATGAACGGTAACGGACTATTTTTCCTCCTAATAAGTTATCATCGAAATGCAATTTAAAGTATGTATCTAATTTATAAGTATACGCGAGTATTCAGGATATTCAACCTTTATAAAATTCAATATCATTTTCGAAGATTCAGTTTCAAAAGACAATCAATTTGAACAAGAATCCTCATCATTTTGTTTCTCTTTAGAAATCGAAAGCAGTTTAGCTCTCGCATTCCCGATATCTCTGTGAATACTAACGGTATTGAACTGGAATTTTTATATAAGTGGCTCTTAAGTTATGAAAGGGAAATTACTCTACGTTTCGCCCATGCGCAGTAAAAACAATGCACAATGTGTGGTTTCACATGAGCTGTTAAAAGTGACAGAAACGCTTTAATGTTTTGTCACCAAGGCTAGTGGTGTACCGAGGGTAAGTGGTGCGCGGAAAGTGCTTCGTCAGAGGCTTATCAAATACAAATGGCGCCCGGGGTATGGCATTATTTATACGCCGTCTCATCTTATTTTAATTTAAAAATGTCATAAACACATTAATGTTTGCATTCCATGGCGTCCCCTAAAACTGGCGCACTGGACATTTACACTCCCCTTTCCCTCCGGTCGCTACGCCTTTTTAGTGAAGAAAACAGTTTGCATTTTGCCCTCGCCTTTACTAGTGTTCCTTAAATATCGAGGCCGCGGTGGCCTAGTGGTAAGGTCTCGGCCTTGGGGCCGGAGGGTTCCAGGTTCGAGACCCGATTCCACTGAAGATCCGCCGTGTATGGGGCCTGTTGCACGCTAAATCATACGTAGTGGTCAAACGTCCTCCCGTTGGTGTGGCGTGGAAGTTTGGAGAGGGGGGTGCCAGCTCAGATGTCGTCCTCGTCATCTGACCGAGGTTCAAAATTACGAGGTCCGTCCTAAAATAGCCCTCGTGTTGCTTCCAAACGGGACGTTAAACTAAACCTTAAATATCGATATATTATCGATACTATCGAAGCCAAGTCTATAGTATCGGGTTTCCGAAACTATCGACTAAAACAATCGATAGTATCGACTTTCTCAAAACTTTCGATGGTTTTCTCCTGGGCAATACTATCGACAGGCGCATTTTCAGTCGATGGCTTTAAAACTATCGACTAAAACTATAGATACTAGCGACAGCTTCAAAACTATCGACTGGAACTATCGATAGTTTCTGAACTATTGACTGGAGGAACACCTATCGATAGTTCGGAAAGAAAACTATCGATACTATCTATAGTTTAGTCGATAGTTTGGTAAAACTATCGATAACTGAACTATCGATAGTTTCTGAACTATTGACTGGAAGAACACCTATCGATAGTTCGGAAAGAAAACTATCGATACTATCTATAGTTTAGTCGATAGTTTGGTAAAACTATCGATAACTGAACTATCGATGTTTAAGTAACACTAGTCTTTACAGTCCTCGTTAAATGTTTTGTCTTGAATACGGTCAAGATAATTTTATTTATGACCTTTTATGTCAAAGTCGTTTGCGGCGACAACAAGCGATTTTCCGTCTTATTAATTAATCAAATACCATCCGTCCGTAAAGTTCTGTACTGGTGTGTAAACGCACATTTCCTTATAGCTATCTAAAGCTACAAAAAGTAAGTTTTAGCAATGGATTTTGCATTGCAAATGCTTCTTACGAAATTCAAAGCCTCAGAATTGTAATTCCATGTGCGGTCTAGGGCACCCCAAGTTCATTCTTCTAGTTAAGTTATAAGTACAGTTTAAAATTTTCTATCCATGCGTCAAAACCAATGTTGTCAGAGCATGTTTGAATTTGAATACAAGAACTCGGAAATCGCGGGAATTAGGCGAATATCAAATTTTTGAGTTAATCAGAGAACTTTAATGCGATTGTTCGAAAGTTGTTATTTCATTTTCTTCACTATTTGAGGAATCTGAGGTATCATATCGGATATTATAATTTAAAAGATAGAGTTAACTATAAGAGATAACATTATTACCAATAACTTTGCGAAATTAAAAGCTATAATAATATTGAAGTAAATGTATGTTGCTTTAAATTATTTTCGGTTGTAATCCTTCACGAAAGCGCTGTCCTCGGCAGCACGCAAATTTCAGTTAAAAGCCATCGGAAATTGCATCGCTTCGACTGTCTCGTGTGATATTACACGTTCCCAGTTGAGCTGATAGTAGTATTCTGTCTTCCTTTCCTCCCACTACTATTGGTAAAGTGTCGGCTTTGGGGCCAGCGAGTTCAGGCTTGAATTCCGATTCCATTGGAGATCCGTCGTGTATTGGGCGGTACGTAAATATAACTAAACTTATTAACTGAAGTTTAAACTCGAGTAGGTTTTTTTCGGAGATAATTCCATTTACATGTAGCTGCTTAGTTAATGAACACCTTGTTTACATCAGCTTGGAAACCTAATTTACAATCTGGTCTGCCGGTTAATTTGAATAATATAAGGTTAAAAAATAATTAATGACATGACTATCTGAAAATAACGAGTCGAATGACGAATCATTTCTTGCTTTCAAACACCTCGAACGCCAGTGCTCATAGATTCAGTTACCCTTTCGGAGAAGGCTCATGTTAGTGAAAAAGAGATCCAGTGTTTATAGATTTAGTTACCCATTCGGAAAAGGCTCATTTGGTGAAAAAGAGATTCAGTTACTCATTCGGAGAAGTCTCATGTTAGTGAAAAAGAGATTCAGTTACTCATTCGGAGAAGTCTCATGTTAGTGAAAAAGAGATCCAGTGCTCATAGATTCAGTTACCC
>BGPR01038868.1:0-14523 GCA_013235015.1 Araneus ventricosus | reverse complement strand
AGTGTTAGCACATGGTAAGCTGGGGAAATGAAAACGAGAAAGGATGTTTTAAACACAGTAAAAATAAATAAACTTCATATTTATAGCCTAGTAATTGACTTGTATCATGTTTAGATGAGTGCATAAATGTTATAAAAGATGCACGAGGGTTGTATTTTAACCCTGGAATGGTATCGTTACTGTAGTACCCCTTCATTGTTATCGTTGAGTCAATTTGACTCCGAAAAGAAATCCATTTTCAACCGCTGCGCATTTTGTGAACTCACAAGTTAATTAAAAACATTTTAACTTATTAAATTGCATGCTTGTGTTGCATAAATTGAGCTTTCACATACAAATTTTAGTATATATTAAGCATTGCGATTTTTTAAACTTTAGGAAATGAAAAAGCTCAAAGAATAAATTTCTCAGGTTATAAAATAGGCAAGAACAGTAATATGTAGATGGTTACTTAAAAATTAAAAGCACATTTAAACTTTAATTTGAAAGTAAAAGTGGGTATTATATTTATATATTTGGGAAAGGCAGCATTAATTTTAGGGCAAATGGGATTGTAATATACATATTAATGTATAAGATAAATGCATAAATATATTTAAAACTAAAGCAAGTATATAATTTTCATCTAAATTAAAAACTTTTAAAAGAAAAATTAAAATATCCACATACAACAAAAACAAAAGCAAATATATAATATATAATAAGTACACCTTCATAAAAATTAACATGTTCGCTCGTTTTCTAGCAGTGTAAGAATAGCATTTTGAGTGGGTGAATGAGTCAATTTGACTCAACGGTACAATTCCTGGGTTCAGCTTGCAATGGAGATCAATCTCCGATTTTTTAGTTTAGAATTAAAGGCTAATTTTACATTTTAAATTTGTTCAGGGATGGGCATCTTAACCAACATTGAACATTTATTCACTAAAGATATACTATAGAATAAACAAACGATTTTTCAATAGCGAGAAAACATTGGAGCGTTTCATAAAAATAATTAAAGTAAGGTATATGTATTCCGTTGTTAATTGATTCATTTCGTATGAATAAAATGATGTACAAAGATAACTTATGTGCCTGTTTAACGTGCGTTCTTACAAACGCGGATTCTACAACGCGACAAACACAAGGTCACTACAATATTCTCTAAGCTAGTTTGCTTTTGCAAGGGTCAAATTTACTAACACTTATTTATTACTGCTTTTGAACAAAATATCCATTACGCATCCTGTATCCCGAGATTTTTAGAATTCTCTATTAATCTCGAAGAAAGCTCAAATTAAATACAGTTAATGTAACAAATTAGTATTATAGATCCATTGAAAAGCTTAATTTAACAAATTAGGGATTCAAATTTTGAAATGATTCTTAACAGAACATTTCGAAATTGAAGACAACTTGAAAAGTTACGTGATATTAATATAATAAAATGTATTTTCATGTTTAATTCTTAGCGAAAACAATTTTGTAAAATTTATCTCCGAATTTTACTAAATAAATTTGCATTATTTTTATTAATTAGTAAATTATTAATTATGAATCCATTGTATTTAAGTGCATATCATATATAAAATATTCTATTTCATGAAAAATAAACATTCCTAAACATGCGTATAGATGATATTTCTGTGGGAGAATTTGAAAAAAGAAATTCGATAGCTCGAATTCTTGTAGCCCTATTCTTTTATATAACGCCCAAGTCCATTCTGCATTATACAACAGTCCAATGTAATTTATGTTCACTCTTGCATAACAATGACAGCATTAGTACAGTAGCCGAACAATGAACTATATCAACATTTTATACAAAACATTCGAACCATCGTTTTACTTTGCCGACAGATTCCTGAAGAATTAAGAAAATACCAAATATAAAAATCAGATAGAAAAGGTTGACTTATTTGAATTTCTATGAAATATTCAATTATTTAGGCTCACAAATTAAATGCATACATTTTTAACGTAATTCATCGGATTTATAATGATAGCTATCGAAATTAGTAAGTATTTATACAATAAAATATTCATATAGTATCAGCAATAAGACATTTAATAATTTTTTAAAAAATAGGGTACTGCAAAGCACAAGAATTGCAAATATTAGTATTCTACTCACTTTGTTGTCCATATTTAATCACTTAGGGAGTCCGGAAAAATCCAAGCAGCAAAATACAAGTGTTGGTAGATCACAAATGTAAAGGGGAAAGATTTGCACGAAATTGAAGAAAAACCCGAGCATACAAATGTAAGTGATTAGAAATGTTTCTTAAAGCAACCCTTCAGAAGAAATGCAATTTTTTTTAATCATCGCCCTCTGCCAAATGTAAAAAATGCAATTATTCACATATAAATTTCCAGTTCGTCTCAAATAAATGTCGCCAAAGCATTTTTAATCCAAAATGAGACGCCAAACTCAAAATAACGCAATTGATTGATTGTATTCTGGTCTGGATAGTCAGTCCGCAAGACAAATACGATTCTGTACTTCCAAATGGTCGGATTCGAATCTGTGGCTCGTGAAAAAGCCCTACTTTGGTCGAATGTTTGCATATAAAATTTTTCGTCTTTTAATCCGTCATATAAACACACTGAAATGATTTTCATAGGGAATATACTTGTCCTGGAATAAAACGAATCATGTAACATAAGCCATAAATAAAGATCCATAATATGAACAAATCTATTAGTTCACTGACAAGTGCAGCCTGATTGGCAAAGCGAAAAGATGCTCTGCTTCCAATGGATTTGTAATTCCATCCTTTTATTGCTTTGGTGTTGTGCAGTTCTCACTGAAATTTCCGAAAACGTTGGTGGATAGCTTTGGCAATTAGAAATGCTAACGTCACGCGTGCGCGAAGCTTCCATTTCTCCCTTTCTGTTTGTTTTGATTAGTTACTTTGAGGGAGTGAGAAAAGGCAGCGGAAATACTTAATTCATATTTAGAACTGAAAATTATTTTTTATACGAATGAAGAGAACGTAAACACCAAGGATTTATTTCCGTAAGTTCGTTTTTCATATCACATTTCCGTAATTTGCTTCCCAATTTCATTAAAAATTTTTAGTAATGTGTTGATTGACGGTTGTTGTGTTTCATATATCCTCTGATAAATTTCAGTTGATGATGTCAGATTTTTAAATGATTCTGATTTTGGAATATATGTAACTTAAATTACTTTTTTAAGTCTTAAGATAGTATCAGAGTGAAAAATGATCTACTTTATTCACAGCTGAAACTTCAGAAGAATTTGAAATACATCAAATTGATTGATAATTTCAGCGAAATTTCGATATAAACTTTCTGTTTAGTATAATTGTAGAGTGAAGTTTTGAATAGTTCTCTATAATAAGATCCAAAATATGCCTTGTCTGAACCATAATAATCGATGGGTATATAAATATCCAAAATGTTTACTGAAAAGTTGCATTGAAAATAAAATTATGAAATTCGTTAAAAGTTTTAATTATATACCATAATTTTAAGATTTTTTGAATGAGATAAGAAGAATTTTAATATTTGTATTGTAGATTAATATAAATTATTTTAATTTTGAATTGATATATGTTGTACATCATATAATTTAAGTTGCTTTTCAAAAAAATTTTATTGAGTGTACTGCTTTACTGCTTGGGAATAATTATATATGACATCCCGATTAGTTAACTGGTGTAATGACCCCACATAGGGTATATAGAACTGGATATAAATAATATTTTGGATCTAATTAATAGGATAGACCAGCTTTGAGTCTCGAATCTCCCAAATTGCTTTGAGCCTGATTTAAGAAATCCTGACTTAAAGTCTTTGTTGCTTTCTATCCAACCAGATTTGTGCCTTTTGAAATGGAAATGTATTTTCGTAGTGATTCATCTAAGTGTCCGTAGAATGCTTTATGGACTCCACTTACATTTTCGTCGAATTATAAAGCTTATGAATGACTTCATTTTGGCTTTTAGGTTTAAGAACACAATAATCCTCTTTTGTGTGTGAGGAAATGTTATAATGGTCAAATGATTAACGGACTAACATTTTTAAATTCCTGATCGAAATCACTGCATCTAAATAGTGATTGTAAAGTCCGACGGTAAAGAGTAATCTAACATATTCAATTCTCACACAGATCGACGTTTCTTTTCCTTTAAAGCAATTTTTATTTGAAGACAAACCAAACTTCACTCTCCCATAGGGCTTTCTCTTTGAACAGCACACCACTGAATTTTTTTATGCTTCTGCTAATTGGCTGAGATGATTCGAAAGAGAAATATAGAAAACCTGTATTATTCGCAAGTTAACCCTTTGCCAACAGGTAACTTTTTAGAACACTCGGATCAGGTTGACGCACTTTATACGCCATCCCATTTTCCCAACTCTTTGCATATTTAATTATATACAACATTAATTTTCATAGTGTAATAATATTAGGGGTTTTAATGGATGGATAATATACACACTTGTGTCCGCTAACCTCTATCCTCTTTGTTAACTGGATTTCCAACAACTCAATCTAGAGATCGGTAAATTGTGGCGTACATTACACGCTCTACCTGTCCGAATAGGGTTAAACACACGTACGGAGGAATTGTAATGTAAATGACTAATCAATGTTATACCACTCCGTTATTAATATGTTATATGACTGATGGGAATGGTCCAACAATGAAACTTTTCCAGACTATTTTTAAGTTTCCCTAAAGTTTTATAAAATGTGCTGGGAAAAGTTTTTCTGTAGAATTAAATATTTAAATGGTGCTGAGTTATATTTACTAAAAAGTATTTGGCAAATGATTTTTGGTTTAAATTTAAGAAGGTTAATAATAATAAAAACGTGCAGAGTTAACCTTAACCTTCCAGCGGGCGCGCATATGCAAGAGATGCTTGAATCGTGCATCGTGTTACATATTTATATCGTTCTTTTATAAACATAAGTGCAATTTTTATTTATCAAATCTTTGCTTCTATTAAGCTAATAAA
Organism: Araneus ventricosus; assembly: GCA_013235015.1. Lineage (NCBI taxonomy): Eukaryota > Metazoa > Arthropoda > Arachnida > Araneae > Araneidae > Araneus > Araneus ventricosus. Next base: position 9,552 of record BGPR01038868.1, on the reverse strand, counting down.
TAATACAGATAACATAAACAATTTGCATTGATTTTTGTGAAACAACACGAATATATATATATATATATATATATATATATATATATATATATAAAATACCATGCACGATTTGTCGTAAAAAGTTGAACGGGCGTGCCCGCTGGAAGGTCAAGACGAATAATGTGTTTTGTACTTTTCCGAATGTGATGATATATTTCAATTTCCACAACTCATTATAATGCATTTAAAGGCCATTTGCAATCCGAAAGCCATAATTATAACAGAGACACACAGCAGTCTAATCCACACATGAAACTGCATTGCAATTCAGATATACTCGCATACTAAATCAATCTGTTGTTAAAATTAATCGCTTCATTCCAAAAATCGATAAAAATCAGTGAAATTTTCCTCTAGGTGTATTTATATTAATTTATAGTGGTTAGGAGTTTCATCAGCATGTTGTGCCCAATCAATGATTTTCTTCACTCCCAAGTGCTTTTTATCTCTGAAACTATCTGCTAAAAAGATTTAACTACAGATTTAAATATCGAATACTGTAGTTTCTGTATACGGGTTAAACACGCCATTGTATCTCTAGGGATCTACTGATGTTCAAAATTATCTGGAAAGAATTATTCATGAATTAATTTGAAAGTTGTTGGAATTGTATTTAAGGATATCAGATTTAACAAATCAAATATCTTTGGGTGAGAACTAAAAATACATATACGACTTTTGCGAAACATCTGCTGAGTGGAGACCGGGCGATTACAGTTCTGATATGGAGTCTAAGTGATTTAGAAGTAAAAAAATGGAATTAACATTTTTCACATATGTCACGTGGGGAATTGTGGGAATGAACGTGCTGACCAACTAGCCAAGGAGGCAACATTGATTTCAGATGAAACAATTAGTTTTGTTCCCTCAAAAAAACCAGATAGAAATAAAGGAAATAAAATTATAAAGGAACTATGGCAAAATTGTTGGAATGAATAAAAACAGACGCCATGGACCAAAAACTTAATGGATAAATTTAACGTGGCGATTTCTACATAAATCAAATTATGACTGCGGATGGAGTTTTAAGAGACGGCAATTAGATGAGAATACTTTAGGACTTTGAGAGAGAATTTTATATAATACTGTCTATATGTGCAGTCGAAATTCTGTGAAATAACTTCACGCTGATGACACTTTCAATCGAATTTGATAAGGAACAAAATTAAGTCTTCCGCTTGTAATGAAACATTATTGTAATGGCACATTATTTACATGATGCTCCAAAATGTTAATATTATTTGAGTGAATTTTTTTTTTTTTGCTGGACGGAAAACAAATGCAGATTTCGTTCATTCACAGATATAAGGAAAAAATATTAATTCCCTTCAACATTTCCTCCTCTAATTTGATAAATGTCAAAGTATGTGGGTGGAAGATAGTAGAAGACAATGCAACTAACGATGGTTATATACGAGATGTCGTATGCATAGGTAAAGAAGCAGTCGATTAGGATTTCTAAATCACTTTTGATCCACAACATCTAAGCAATTGCAGTTGTTGAAAATTAATACTCAAAAGTTTTTCATACGATGAGGCTAAATTTGAATTATCTTTCATATTCAATCCTTTGCTATGTATGGGGAAACGAAAATTTAAAACCTCAAGCATTTCCAAGCCCCTTTGAGATGGATGCACTAATGTCGTTGAGATATTCTCCTCCCAAAAACATATCTCACAATGGTTCAAATCCAAACAAAATTACTGTAATTATCGTATTCAAAAGATAGAATGGGCGAAGCTTTATGCCTAAATATGTGTTCTTATAAATGTAGAATTTTTAACAAGAGGGTGATATTAGGTTCAAGGAACCGACATTGGAGAAGATATGAAAAAATTTCGGAGAAGGAAGTCGTGTCTTGAGAACCGATGCAATAAGTAGTCTTCCTATAAGAAATTTAGCTGACTGAGCAGAATAACTGATCTATTGTTTCACCCACATTTCTTGTGTTAAATGACAATCATGTGAGGGCCTAAACCATCATTGTAATATTATTTCTCACTTTTTCGAGAAGTTCATAATTTTTTTTGTCTGTTATAACTTCAGGTTTCATAGAACGCGATATGGCCTTCGGACTGCAAATGGTTTAATTTTGTAATTTTATAATAATTTGAAATTTTTGTAAAGAATCGCATTTACAAATATATGCAAAGCTGAGATTTTAATACAGTTCCTTAACTGGGCATGGCCAATGTTAAGGATTCTACCCAATTGACTCGTGTCTCGGTTCAACGACTCGCTTTTATAAGTTCTCTCGAGAGATCCAATGACGTGACCCTCCTGATGAACGGAAGCACGGATCCGGCAGTGTCGGGCAGGCAAGAACTTCTGTTCCTGCACCTCGGTTTGCCTATAAAAAAGTGATGAAAATTTGCAATTGTATACGAGTAGAAATAATTTAGAGTGACATATTTGAGTGCATTCTTTTAACTACATTCTTGTTCTAGAATAATGAAATAAGTGAACACATTCGCTGCCGAAATCAAAGAATGCCTTCAATTAATTATGACACCAGGTTACGTTATTGGTGTGACCGCTGAGAGTTAATTACAATAATTAGGATGAAACGCCATATAGTGCGTCTCGTTTCACAAAACTTCTTTAATTTCATATTGTTAGTGACAAAAATAAGAAGTTTCGAATATTTTCAATGAGAAATCTCTCATATGCATCAAGGAAATTATTAATACTCGTCGTATTAATGAGGAATTAGTCTCGGAAGAAAATAAATTTCTTTGTAATCATTGATGAAGGTGTGCGAATGATTCTCATTAAGGAATTCGAATAAGTCGGAAAAATACTACAGATTTTTTTTGTTTTTAAAAAGGAATTTTTCATAGCTACTATCTATTATTTTTCATTTCTACTCTTGCGTTATACCCCTGTCCAAATAATCGCTTTATAGTAACAGAACTGCAAAAATTTTGGCTTGACGAGATCTTGAAGCTAGCATGTGACATGCCCGCGAAGAACCCAGACATTATGTGTCTGTTTTGGAACGAATCCTATATGCAAAAAATATTTTATGTCAGAGTCATTTCGACGTTAAACCTCTATATGGAAAGCAAACGGTACCTGATTAATTACCATGTCCCTTAGCGTTACCATGTTTCTCTCATTCTGGCCGGCAGCGCATAGGTTTCACATGCATTGTTTAAACATAAGATCAGGTGTCATTCCAATATTCATTGATGTATAGACCGCCCACTGAGTATTTTTCCAATATTTCTTTAATAAACACATTCTTAACTTAAGGAAGAAATCGCAGACTACATATCGGTTGACCGAAAAATGCCTTATGAAAGGACCAACAAGTAAAACATCATTATTTGTGCAATCATAAAAATTAAGATTCGAAATTAGTTCTTTTCGAAATCAGGATAGTTGGGGAAATTTTAATTTGAACAATAAATGCATTATTAGAGGCATCTAATGCTCAAATTAGGATCTGAAATTGGGTAATATTGAATTGGGTACTTTTTATGAATTTAAATAGCAGGGTTAGATGCACTAGAGTGATATAATAATCTCGCTTTTTTCTCTCTCTGAGTTGCTCATACATGTTAAAGAAATTATAATGTTAAATACGAAAGAGTTACAAAAAAGCTTCTAAATAAGTAATGGAAATATTTTTGAGAGTATTATTATTTATTTTAACAGTAAAACATATATTATTATTCAGGTAGCATCAAGCCTGCGAAAAATAAATTCTAAACTATCAAATGATGGAATTTCATGCAAATAGAGGAAATGCGAAATTTGCATTTTAAATTATTTTAAACATTTCAGTCCCTTGAGGTGTTTACACTAAGAATAAACATTTCAAAAGACTTGAATTCTAAATTGATCCAGGAGTGTGAAAGTTTAAATATTAATTCTGATCAAGAATTCTGAAACATTGCTTGTTTTAGTGTTTGAATAAAACCTTAATATTTATACCGTATTTAATACGCCAAACATTTTATCTGGCAGCCCGATGGATTTTGGTTAATCAAATTCTTCATTAAGTTAAAATAACACTAAAGAACTGAGGAACCATAGCAGGAAAGAGTGCGATGTTTAGGAAGTGTTCTTCCACAGAAATATTTAAACCATTTTGGAAGAATCATAATCGAACAAAAAAGTGTTAATCATTTCGTAACTTTTCATGATTTTGGCATAAATGTTCCAAATAATTCTGGTTGATTCAAAACTTTCAATGTTCTATTCGCCCTGAAAAATTAATTCACCATGAAATTCAATTCCAACCAGTTAATATTAAATAGAGAACGTGTTACATTATGGCATGGAAGCTTAATCTGCATGGTGTTATACCTTTCTCCTTCCCAGTTACATGGCCCTTCTGCAATAGGAAAATGTTAAGCGTAACAATTGACAAGTTTTTGAATTCCATTCAATTTTAGCAGCGAATTATATCGATAGATGAGTCAATAGCAGTTTATAAGCTTATAAATGCGGTAATTCGATGCTTGATTTTATATTTTAAATAAGTTTATTGGTTCAGAATATAATTCCACGGTTCAGAACTGTAGGGGCTTAATTAGACAGAAAATTCAGTTTTCACTTAAGCCTGTCGAAACAAAGAATATTTTCAAATCGATTGATCTGTTTCATTTCATCTTTTGGCAATTTCAGATAAGAATCTATTTAATTATGCAAAAATAAATGCAACTTTAAAACAAAAATATTGCCATTATCTGAAATTTGCGATGAAAAAAAAATATGTAATAATTCCTGATTATCTTTTTATTAGTTTTAAAAGATTTATTTTCGGTTAAACTTCTTTAAAAAGTTAACTTCTGGATTCTTTCTAGACTTGCAGTGCTAGAACCTATTGGTTCAGTTTAATCTGTATAGTCATGGCAGAACTAAGTGGCTAATCATGAGATGAGCAAGTGAATTTTGAAACCAGGGGTGCGAATCTGGGGCGCTTCGGGAGAAACGAGTTTATTTCACTTTGTAAAATCAAATATAGCGAATGGGCGAAAATATACTCTTTTTATCCGTCCGCTACTTATTCTTGCTACGCCACTTAAGAGCCATGTTTAAATGCTTCACTTGGGCTTCCTGGACCAAACCCATAAAGAATTTAGAGGAAATACAGCGTGTTGCCGTGCATAACAGAACAGAACGTCGATTCTTACCCCCCTACCCGTGACCAGACCGGTCACTGAGCGGTTTGATGGGCAAGACAAGGGAATTCTATTTAAGGAAAAAAAGAAATGTTTACACTATGTACAGGCATTTTCACTTTTGCACTATTAGTTAGTAATAGCCGTGCATAACTGTAAAATAAGACTTATTTTAAAGATAAATAGCAAAATTTAGTCTGAAGGGTTTAAATGTATACTGCACACCGCTTAGTGCCTTGACCTTCGAATTTATTCTATCTTGTAATTAGATGAGGTATCCATTTAGGACACTTATTGTTATTCCAAACCATATAAGATTTTAAGACGCTTAGGATACTTATTTTTCCATCTTAATAAATTGCAACTTATCTAGATTACCGATTTAATCATCAACTATTTTTCAATTCGATGCAGAAGTCAGACATATCGTTGAATGTGATGGGGTTAATATTTAACAATTTAAAAGTGCAAATCGAGTGTTAACGATTTTGAGAGTAATCAACAGGGTATTTAATTCTTTAGTTTGTTCATTCCCTAATGTATATTATTATTGAATAAATTGTAATAGTTGACAGTAATTCTACTTGGTTATTATGAAAACACTCTGAGCTAACACATTCTCAAGATAATTGTTGCTTTGAGGGCTTCAACTTTTACATGTGTATAATGATAGGAAGTATAGGTAAAAATTATTAAATTAGTAATAGGAAAAAAATTTAAATCTTCTTGAAGTTTTCGCAGTATTTCTTAGGTTATAATTGCAAATGATTTTTTGGAGTATTAATTTATGTAAGGTTCGGAATTTCTGCAGGTTTTTCAGATGGGGCATTTCAAACAAAGAGAATCTTGCGAATTTCCTGTCTTTGTCTTTTGACAAAATTAACAGAGTAAAGAGACACGTAAAAATAAGAGATTCTTGCTGATTGGAGTCAATTAATATGTAGATTAGTAATGCTGATGTTGTTTATATGAAGTTCCACTAAATAAATATTTTATCCAAATAATTGTCTGACATAATTTTCTATACGATTTCACTGATAAAACTACTCTTTCTTTGAAAAAAAGAAACCAATTTAAAACATCGTTAATTTGTTGGAAATATGATATTTACTAGTTACTTTTAGATAGATAATCCTCGTGAGGCTCAAAAACGGAATCTAAGTACTCAAAACAATTTTCCTGCTGTATATTTCTGCATTAAGTTTATAAAAATTATGGGATCGAGACAATTACTCTCTCTTCGAAGAAAGAAATTTGTTGTTTAATCTTTTCCGATTCTGTATGTTGGGGCATTTGGCTTTTTAATCCAAGGACAGATAAGCCATCTTTAATCTGTTTTCCGTTGCTCCCGACGAAAAGCTTGAAATCGGGATTCGTTTTGAATTTGGGTAGAGTGGAATAATGTTTTTCAAAACGGCACCATAAAAGCGTTTTGGAGACATTTGATACCTGAAGCCCAAATACGACGAAAGCCTTTTCTTTACACAATTTTCAGTGCATGTATTGACAGTTTTCATTTTATCATCAACCGCCACCGAGCCAACCTGCCAAATTTCTCCAAGTAGTGACTTTTGTTGTTTCATTTCGATATTCTTTACATTTTTTTATTTTCTTCCATTTTCTGCATGGTTTTTGGTCTTTCTAAATCGTTTGCTGAGCTCAAAAGTTTTCGGTTGAAATGTGATTTTATCTTTATTTGCTTGGAATTGTTCAGTTTCTTGGAATTCATTTTGTTTTGAGTTAAGAGTATTTATCAAAAAGATTTATTGTTAATTCTTTTAAATTATCTGATATTTGAAAGAAAGAATACTTCCAATAAAGTACATCGAAGTTCTATATTTAGCAAGAATAGCTCTTTTAACAGGAAATTAATCAGTGAACGTATAGCTTATGAAATCTTCCTTGATTTCTCGAATCTTGCAGCATCTCATTATAATTAGGTCGAATATATTTCACAATTCTTTTTATATCATTATGGCAGTCATATTCAATTGTTTGCAAAGACTAAAAAATTTTCTAACAAAATATTACGATTAAAAATATTGTAGAAAAAGTAAGGTAATATCATAAGCGATGACTAGTTTTTTGAGAGATACTAGAGTAATCTTTACAAAGAGTACTTTTCTAAACAAGAAACCTGCTATGAGTTATGGTGCTGTTTCGATTGCGAGAAAATGAAGATCCACGCCACAATGATAAACCTAGTTGGGGTCTGAAATTTTAGGAAATAATACGGAAAAACTATTAGGTCCATATAATGAATTTTAGCACCTAATTAAGATGGCTTTGCGCGCTATTCAGCACATTTTACGTTAAGGTAATAAAGAATTTGGTATGCTGCTGTTGGTTGAAACGTGGAACGATTTCTACGAAGAGATAAAATTAATTTCAGAAACCTAATCGAGAATATATTAACTTTAAAAAAAATTCCTATCCTGCTGGCTTTCACCAGATGTTTACTGTATACCTTAAATTTTCTTCAGATTCCGATAACTGATAAAAATCATCTCAGTTGTTACTGCCTTTTTTATATTTTGAAGTTTGTATGATTAATTTATTCACTTAAAATAATTCTATTCAGAAGAAACGATTCGAAAACAAATATATTTTACAGATATTTGAAAAATGTGCTGTTAATGTTTAAAACTCATAATAATTTTGCCAAAGAATATTTAGGCAGGAAGTTGTTTATAAATGTGAATTAAATCGTTGTATTTTTTGACGTTAGTTATTTAGCAGTGGAATTTTTCTGAATTAATTCATCATTCTCTAATGCAAACCAATACTGATATTTCTCCCTGAAATTTATTTAAAACCTGGGTTCTTTATAATAGTTTCTAATATCTTGTTTTAGTGACAAATGTTCAAAGCATCATTACACAAACATTTGTAACTCTTTTTCTGGCGACCAATCTGCTAAAACATTAAATCGACTGCTCCTTTTGTGGGGAAATTTAACTGCTGTAATTTATATGTAATTTAGAATGCTTCAGTCAGCTTATATATTTAAAATCCCATTCAATATATATTTAATTAGGTTGTATAATTTAATATATAAATTTTGATATTTACTACCTAAAATAATACTTTAAATCTTGCTATTCCTTTTTTAAAAGACTGAATAAATTTTCTAGGGATCCAGAGAGAAGTATGTATATATTATAAAATTTATAATGGTTTGTAACTAAACTTCAAATGACTACAGAAGACCAAACATTTAACACTATTAAGTAAGAATACCAGCAAATATCAAAAAAAAATTAATGTAATCGGAACCACGTGCTGTTTAATTTAAAAAGAAACATCACAATAATCTTCGAAATTCAACTCTTAAAAATTTCCTGCAAACACTTCGGCAATTAGAATTCTTCCATGTTGATCAATAAAACTCGGTTGGTTTGCCGTTCTGAAAAAACGACAGCGGGGGCCACGTGCAGAGTCGCAGCATGGCAACCGGAGAATCACCGGTTGATAACCTGTTTCCACGAAACATACGCAGTATATATGGACCCGTGTAAACCAAGAGTTCTCAAATAAATATAAGTATGTATGTTACATAGGTTAGGAAAATATCTGCTTTACATAAACTGATTTCGATTATTTGTGGTGGTAGATCCATCCAATTTAAAGAGTGTCTTGTAGAGATACGTTATAATGTATATGAACTGGAATTTAAAATTTTGGAATTCTTCAAAATTTGAAATTCGTATAAGCAACTTTTTTTTCCAAAGCGTTTATTTTCTCGGAAAGCTAATGCATGAGATCTCTAATTTAGGAATTGTCTAGTGAGACAATGAAACCATGAATGTTGTCATTACTGGAAACCTGCAATTCTGATTTAACACAAAATGTAAAACAATTTATGACTGAGATCATAAAATTTTGATATTTTCATTACTAACGAAATTTTTAACAAATCAAGACATGGGACCTCAAGAAATTCAGTTATATAAGTTTACGAAAATTACATCTTTTTTCAAAAGCGAATTAAAGCATTTCAGTTAACGAAATTTTTAATTATCTAATAATTAATTTCTAAAAATAATTATTTGGGCAATGCTTTCTCTTTACAAAGCTAAATACCCGAATTTCAGTGTAAAGTACTCAATTATTAATTTATTGTCGTTCATTAATAAATTACACACACTGATATTTACTCAATGCCGGTACATTCTGTTTGTTTTTAACTTTAGATTTTATATGCATAAAAAAACAATAGTCAGCTCACATTTCAATTACAACATCATTGTCAGCAAGCATTACTTGAATATAAACAATGCTCTGTGCTCTTTCAAATATCCAATAAATCCTCTGGAAATTTCAAACTTTATGGAAACAGAATACATTTTGAAACAGCTCTGCGCTAAAAGAATTTAACCT
>BGPR01038867.1:0-14525 GCA_013235015.1 Araneus ventricosus | reverse complement strand
GTTGGAGAAAGCAAATCTTGGAAGTATCAAAAAACCCCGAATATCCTCCGCCTCTGAAGACATGGAAGGAATTTCGCGTGTTCTCTGGATTACCGGACCCCAAATCTGTTTTCTTCGAGGATGAGTATCTCTAAAACTTGGAAAACGCGACAAATATTTGAGTGACAGCAGGGGAAGGCTCGTAGTCCAACTTGAAAAGGTTTTGGATAAGCTTTTATGCATTCACGAGTAGTGAAATCTATTCCATCTGGCCCCAAGACCGGTTTATTTTCCATCCATTCAAATCGATCGATTTATGCATCTCATTCATGGAGGCTCCAAAGCTTTGATCTCCCTACTCCCCCTCCCGCCAGATTGACTCCCACCCATACTCCACCTCCCCCGCACGGGGGATTTCAGCGTTATAGAGAAAGCACCCTCCCTCCCCGTCCTGAATTCTCAAGTCTAACCGCAACTCCCACTCACTTTCCCCCTTCCCAACGCTCCTCCCCCACACATACGGGTGATTTATCACCCTCGCGTACGGCCGCGGTGGCCTAGTGGTAAGGTCTCAACCTCGGGACCGGAGGGCCGCAGGTTCGAAACTCGATTCCACCGAAAATCAGCCTTGCATGGGGCCTGTTGCACGCTAAATCATACAGAGTGGTCAAACGTCCTCCCGTTGCTGTGGCGCGCGAAGCTTGGAGAGGGGGCTCCCGCTCAAGTGTCGTCCTCGTCATCTGACCGCAGTACTAAATGACGAGGTCCTTCGCAAAAACTCCCTCGTGTTGCTTGAAAATGGGACGTCAATCGAACCTAACCTCGCCCTCTCGAAGAATCATATTTCACTTTTTTGGCCTTCCGTCCCAATGGACATCAAACTCGTTGGAATTCCAACTGCGCTGCCTATCTGCGCCAATTTTCATCGGGATTTCACATTGATGAAAGGTTTTGCCTTGCATTTTCCAAAAAGAGTGGATTGGAACGGCGGTGAATGTTCCGCTTAAGAATCCGAGGGCTTCGGGCTGCGTAAATACCAGCGCGAGTGTTCTCCCTTCGACTTTCTCGTAAACTGACGCAATATGGCGCGTTTCTGTGTTCCGTAGAAAAGTAGAGAAAACAGAATATATAAAGAGTTTTTGCCGGTGAAGGTGTTCAGTTATTTTTGAAATCTTGAGATAGTTAAGAGCAAAAGCGATTAATTGTTTGAAGGTGTTTTTTTTTTTTATTTCACCAAAGAATCAAAAAAGAAATTATGGACGACACTGGAAAACAACGAACATAACATTTTATTTGCAAATCTTGAGTTAACATTTTTAATTCGAGGATGGATCCAAAAAAAAAGTTTACAAGGGTAATAAAAAGTTATTTATTATCATTGGACAGAAAATACAAGAGGGAATTAAGAGACTTGCCGATCACTTTTCCACATGATCACCAAATCTATTTAGGCATTTATCTGAACGCAGGGCGAAGTTGTTTAACCCGGCTGGGTAAAAATCACGTCACTGCCCATTGAACCAGTTCTCGGCAGCTGTTTTCACATCACTCTCTGAAGAGAATCTTGTTCCGGATAAGTGTTCCTTCAATTTCGGAAAAAGGAAATAGTCAATGGGTCATCGTGAAGCCATCCGACGCAAACACCCTGGCATGTTGAGTGATGGTGTCATCCTCCTGCATGACAATACCCATACTGCTAGCAAAACTCAAGAATTGTTGCAAAAGTTCAAGTGGGAAGTCTGGAGCCACCCCCATACAGCCCAGATTCGGCACCCAATCTGGGTTCCAAACACTTATCTGGAACAAGGTTCTCTTCAGAGAGTGATGTGAAAACAGTCGTCGAGAACTGGCTCAATGGACAGGACGTGATTTCTGCCGAGCCGGGTGAAACGAGTTAGTTCTGCGTTCAGATAAATGCCTAAATAGATTTGGTGATGATGTGGAAAAGTGATCGGCAAGTATGCCTCTTAATTCCCTTCTGTATTTTCTGTCTCATGATAATAAATAATTTTTTATTACCCAACTTTTTCCCCATCCATTTTCGTAGCACTCTCACGCATCAATGCACGGTTGAGAAAATGCGATGCGACAATGCACGAGCAGTGGGAAGTAAAAGAAGTTAATTTTTATAGAATCAAGATTTATTTACATGATGTTTATTAGTCATCGTCGTCATCATCGTCATCATCATCATCATCATCCAGAGAAGCAAACCTGGAGTCAGTCAACCACATTGTTCGAAAAGTACCCCCCCCCCCCCCAATAATAATACTACACAATATCTGATAGCTTGCTCTGATCGCTACGTAGGAATTCGCCAGAAATGCTGTTACCAGCCTCTGAACTATATAATATTTTCCGCGAATAATGGCCTTATCATAGTTCATTATCAAACATTTGCTTAATTCCATGTGTTTGGTGTCCGTGTGAACATGATAAGATAGAAAAAGTGCATTTTCGGCATTTAATGCTTTTTACTTTATCGCATACGAAGTATACAAAGAGAAAGTATTGCAATCGTCAAAAAATTCGAACTCGAGATGTTGACGAATCTCCACGTTTTAAACCTCCCTCAGTCCGGAAAACACAATTTTGGAATCATGTCTGTCTGTGAACACGGTAACTCGAAAACTATTAGAGCTACGGGGATGAAATTTGGTACGTGGTCTTAAAACATAATTTGTAGGTTTCTGTCCAATTTTGGACAAAATCCGTCAAAGGGAAGTCTGTCTGTGTGTATGTCCGCGGTCATGTGAACACTATAACTCAAAAATTTGAATAGCTAGATAGATAACATTTGGTACACAGTTTTATCATAAATGTAGGTCCGTATAAAAGTTTGGACGAAATCCGTAGAAGGGTTGATGGTCTGTCGGACTGTATAATCGCATACTTGTAAAAATGATATCTCCTAAACCCTTTGGCTTAGATAAATAAAAATTGGTATGACGGTTGCTAACATTAATTATAGATCTGTGCCTAAATTTCATTTCAATAGGTTAAAAAAGACGTTCAAATTGCATAATTAATTTTTCTAATCCGATTCTCCATACGCATGCTTACTGGTAGCAATCTCTGAGCACGAGGAAGGATTGCGTCACTTTGTCCTTGAGCCGGCAAGAGTGGAAGTGGTGCTAGATGCAATCGGTACGCATCTCTTCGAATTTGATTCGTTACCTAAATATTTTAGAATCACTATAATCTGCAATGAAAAACCTTCTGATAGGCATTGGATTCTGGGTTACAGTTGGTTCGAATTTTTTTATCCACACGGGGGGAGGGGAAACAGCACCTTTTTGGGAAGGTATACGAGAAAGTTTAGGGGAGACCACTCCCGCTGGTTTACTACAGCAAAGGGAAGAATGCTTTTCAATTCGCATGTGAATTTCATAATTTTAAACCAATCAGCGGTCGAGTCGAGCAAGCGCTGCTCGTTGATTCGAGGATCTACCTCGAGGTGGCCATTGAAATTGTCAAAAACAGAGATATTCAAAGCTTCATAACTCGTTCAGTTTTAGTCGCAGAAGATCAGAGCTTTATTGTTTTAAATGTTAAAGTGTCAAAAATATTTTTACTGAATCTGACTAATAGAACTGCATAGACATTTTGACTTTGATTTCTTTTTCAACATTGCATTCATTGACTCAAAAGAGTATAAAATATAATTTCCTCCATCATTTAAAACATTTTTAAACTGAAACTATGTACCTGTCTCTAATGGTTTAGAAATCAGCTTTTGTGGCACGATCATCGAGTGCATTAGCTCGAGGATGAAGACATTTCACGCGTGAAAAAGAAGATCTGAATCACCAGACGAGTTGGTTAGTATTGTTACAAAGCTATAAAGTCGTTTCCCTGAGATGCTAATCTTGGCGACCATTTTGGCGACTTCGCTGCAAAGTTGGCGACAAAAGGAATTTTCTAGAAGGACCTCGAACTTTCAACCTATTTCTACTGGTTTCATGAACTTTCTAGAGATTACGTCACTTCCTACGTAATGAAGTCACTTCCTGTTGAAAAGTATAAAGGCAAGCTCTCAAGCCAAGAAGAGTCAGTTGGAATTTGATCAGCAAGCAAGCTGGTGAGCTAACAAGAAACCTTTGAGCGCTGTGTTGAGTTTTATTGGTAGTCTCTGATGTGAATTTTTACTAGTGCTGCGTTAATACTTGTGCTACGTTTCTTTGCTTGGAATATTTGTAAAATAAAGAGCTTTATTTTTTAAATCCTGCTTATTGGATTGCATTCACGTACACCCACAAGACAATTTCGTTACAGTATTGTTACAAAACTCGTCCTGTGTGTGTAAGGTGAAAACAATCCAACAAGCAAGATAACGGAGAATGACAATATCCTGCACAGATTAGCAACGCAAAAAGACAACAAATCGCTAAAAATGACAGAAACAGCACTTTCAACAACGTTCAGCTCACCGGCTTTCCAGCTGGCACTGCAGACGAAACTCCAAATGATTCCTCGAAGGCGTCCGCACTTCAAAGACGTCCCCAGTCGATCAACGGACACACCCGTGATCCGAGCACGGCGTTATTTATAGTCTCTCCGACAGGCCGTGACGTCACATGGAATGATATGGAGAAATCCGGATCTCGGCTTCTGATACAGATATCGAGAAAATTCTAGTATTTTTGAGATCTTACATTTTGTCGCCAAAGTCGTCAAGTCACCAAAATGGTTGCCAATTTTTTCGCCAAGATCAAAGATCGATGGTTTCACTCCCCCGGCATTTCCATCCACATCCCTGTAGAACCCTCTTCCCAAATATAAGACTAACATTGCTGGGAAGCGACTTTCCATGTCCGTTACAGTATTTATAAAGCCACCGACATCTAAATAACTGTGTTTTGAGTAACACTTTGATGCTTACTTTTATACTTTTCTATTAATTTTGCATCGTACAAGGGCATACCAGAGAGTAACGTTCCCTATTCTTTTATTTTGAGAATTTTAGATATACAATGAAGAAAGTGTAGCATATATGAATGTTTCGCCTCGTTCGTTGAGGCATTTATCGTACCGGTAAAACAATGAATCTCAGTTTTGGTAGAGGAAAGATTAGTCCTGACGGTAAGCCAATTTTTTGGTGGCTTGTTTAACTTCATCTGAGCGAATTCTGAATCTGATCTTGTTAACAATCTCGAAGTTAAAATGTTGTCTTCTGTTAGTTTTTGTTTTGTTTGTTTGCTTTCATGATCCAAAATCACCTAAATATTTATTTGTAAACATCTGTTTAAATTTGATAGATTGAATTGTGTTTGATCTTGTTTGTTATGTTTGGTGAAGTCATAGCATGGACGTGCAAATTGCTATGACGTCATAACCAACAATGACATCACAGACATTCAGGTTTTGCCGCATGTTCTGGCCAACTCTGTTTTAGATTTTTAAGATATATGGATGGAAGCATGTGGAGAGAGATAGAATATTTTTCTTTTTATCTTTTATCTTTTTAGTTATTTCTAGTAAGAAATAAAAATCGTTTTTATAGAAATGGAATAGCTATTTCTACGTTTCAAATATCGATCCACCACCTAGGCCTACCCAACATCTTCAAAGACGTTTTTTAAGTTTGGGGAACAACTGAAGGTCAGAAGGGACGAAATCGGGATTGTAAGGAGAATGTAGCAGAATTTTCCAGTGCCAGGAATCCAAGAGATTTCGCGTGCCACGACCAATATGTGGCCTTCCGATGTCATGCAATTGTAGAACTCCCTGGGTCAGACGCAACACCACTAACACGTCCCCGTGTCTAGAGTCATTGTGACTCTTTCTGAGCTGTTACTCCCTGGGTCAGTAATAATATACAGTCGGACCTCTATTTAAAGAAGTCACTAAATCCCGAAAAAAAGTTCGTTAGATGGAAAATTCGTTAAATAGAGATTCACCTTTTAAAATAATTTCAACTACACAAAACAGATTTTAAATTCATAAACACTAAATATTATTAAAAAAAAGTAATTAATCACACCTTTATTTTGTAAATTAATATCTATTTGTTTTATATATCTTACCCATCGAAAAGAAATCTGCAAGGAAAACAAGAATAAAACAAAACATTGTCAGGGAATACGCAGTATTTTCAATTTTAGAAAAATAATTTTATATTAAAATTAATGAATTTTAACGACATTATCTCATTTTTTATAACAAGTAATTTTAAACATACATTACCACATACGTCCTTAAATCTAATTGCTAATAAAGTCTGTTAATTTTGTCTGATTTTTTTGTTTGAAAAAGTGTTTTCTCTCATAATACGTCTCGTATCTTTGCAATGCACCAAAACCCCCTTTCAGGCGTATTTTCTTCAAACTGTGCGTCGGATTGTTTCAAATGATTTTAGCATTTCATCATACGAAGGTTTGTTGATTTCTGCATCATGATCATTTCCATCTTCATCATCTTCGTCTTCATCGCAATTCAATGCTGTATTGTTTTTATTTTTCACGCTGTCCAAAATATCCAATTCAGACTGGTAAAACCAGTTCAAGACCATTGATCACCATAAAACGTGTTAAAGGAAAGAATAAGTTTGAAATGTTCGGAAATATTTTGAGAAATAGAGAGAGAAAAAATATTGGATCACATGAAAAAGTTCGTTAAATAGAGAATGCACTTCGCTATTTGGAGGTTATTTTACGAAGAAATTCGCAAAATGTTCTTGGTTCCAAGGAAAAGTTCGCAAAATAGAGGTTCGTTAAATAGAGGTCCGACTGTATTATAGTTCGATAAATGATGAAGAGGCTGCTGTCTTTTTATTTTATTTATTTATTTATTTATCTTGCTTTATCGCTTCATCAAGATCATCAACATGGCTCGCTGAAGTTGAAGATCGCCCCTCTCCAGAAAGGCTGATCCTTCAATTCTTAAAATTAAGACACCATTTCTTTGCATGCTTACATCCATAACAAGAGCATCGCATACTGCAGTGATTTCTCGATTGATTTCAGACGGCGGTATCCTTTTAGCACGCAAAAAATGAATTACTGATCGCATTTCTTCCATGGACTGTTTTCCGCAGTCTGTTCGCCATTTTAAATGGATGCATTGATTTTTTTTCTTTCTCGTATACGAAGTACACAAAGAGAAAGTATTGTAATCGTCAAAAGATTCGAACTCGAGATTTTGACGGATATCCACGTTTTAGACCTCCCTGAGTCCGAAAAACACAATTTTGGAGTTAGGTCTGTCTGTCTGTGAACACGATAACTCGAAAACCATTAGAGCTAGAGGGATGAAATTTGGTATGCGATCTTTACACATAATTTGTGGAATTTTATCAAATTTTGGACAAATTCCGTCCACGGGAAGTCCCTCTGTCCACGTTCTTGCGAACACGATAACTCAAACACTTAAATAGCTTGATAAATAAAATTTGGTGCTTTGTTTTATCATCAGGAATGTAGGTTCGTATCAAATTTTGGAAGCAATCCGTTCAAAGGGTTGACTGTCTGTCGGTCTGTATAATCGCATACTTGTGAACATGATAACTCCTAAATCCTATGGCTTAGATCAGAGTTTCTCAACCTTTTTTCCCTCGCGTACCCCTTTATTAGTCTTTTCATTTTCCATGCCCCCTACTGTCATACCCCCCCCATCAAATCCTATGAAAGAAAGAAGTTTTTTATTAATAATTTCTAAGCTTAGAGAGTCAAATAAAGCGAATTAATGCATTTGCAGGACTTATTTTAATTTTATATTTTTCCAATTTTAAAATAGATAGTTAAACGTAACACATAAAACAGTATTGTAATAAGATCACATTAACTTATAAGGTTAGCTAAAATTACATTCTTAATAATCAGTTATTCCAAGAGCAAAAGAAAATTTAATTTGTATCATGGAGCTAGAGTTTTATAAAATTGGGTTCAAATGAAGAAAGATATAATCTCATAGCTGGAGCTGCGCTTATTTCGATGTTTATTCTTATATATGTATACGCAGAAGAATGCTCTCCACAAGTTCTGTGTTCGTGAAAGGTATTAAATATCTTGTGCTTCACTCGAGTTCTTGGTACCTCCACTCTGCAGAAGTCAATCAAATTTCTTTTTAATTTCAGATTCTAAGAGAACTCAGGTGGAAAGTCTCAATTCATTTTTTCAGAATTATTAATTTCTAGCTTTTGAAAAAAACCTTTAAGCCAATGGATGTAAATACATTCTGCACTGCGCTTGGAAAATATTGTTTGAATGACAACTTAAGTTCTTTTAAATGCATATACTAGTTTATAATTAATTTCATTCTGAATAAAAGTGTGAAGTGCCTCAAACTTCATACTGCTTTTTATACAGGATTCCCAAAATTCAGCTTAATCATAGACTCAGTACTGTAGTTACCTAAAAATGGTTTAAATTAGTTTATTTATTCGAAAAATGTCAGATAAGTATAAGCTGCTGCAACCTTCACTTTTGTTTCACATTTTGTTTTGCTAAATTTAGTTGCAGTTCAGATAAAAGCCTGTGAAGTATCTAAAAGCTTATATCATGTTTTGTGGATTCCAAAATTCAATTTAATTCATAGATCGATTCTGGCTGTCATTACCTGTAAAACATAGTTTGAGATTGTTTATTTCATTCTGAAAAAATATGATAGAAGCAAAGCTGCACAGCCATTCTCACTTTCATAAGAATTTAGAGCTATGCGTAAAGGGTGGTAGTCAAAAACATATCACTTCATCAAAACTGACAAAGTAAGTTTTGTAGGTTGTCGCATCCCACACAAAGATTTAGAAAATCAGTAAGTAAGTTAGTTAGCAAATGGTCATTGATTAAAGATATTGTTTTCCTGCCAAATTAGTTTACAATATTCTCCACAAACATTGCAGGAGTTATTTAGATGAATTTTCATCTCCGTGACGGAAAATCCATATTTTAAGTATTCGTTATAATATTTTCTCTTCTTCAGAGGAGCAATGATGTTTTGAGTTTTTTTTTTCGTTAACAAAATCAATTTTCTTTCGTACCTGAACAAGCCAATCAGTCGGCCTTTGCACTTCTCATGATTATCATCTTGCTGATCCACAGTTATCTCCATAGCTGCCAAATCGGTGGTTCGAATTTCAGTTTTAGATGCCGATTTCTTAAGAGTTCCAGTTTTCAACCACTGGTCCATTTTGAGAAATCAAACCATATCGAATTGAAGTCACTCTAAAGATAAGCACTTCGAATTGAGCACGCATAGCCTACAAACACTAGTTGACAAACCCCAAAGAAATTGAGCACCCATAAAACACAAAACTTGATTTATATGAACAGTCGTTATTTATTATGCATCCCAATCGAGCAATTAATGATGCCTGTGTTTAATAATCCTTTTAATAAAAACGTTAGAACAAGGATCTTTGAGAGGATTCCGAATTGTTCTCAATAAGCCTAAACTAGAAGAACAAAAACAAAAAGCATACCACACTGGCTCATATTGAAGCTACAGCTTTTGCGAACACACTGATGATTCATGCATAATTGGGGCTGGTGAAGACAAAATATCAATCATTTACCAGGTTTTCTTTTGCTTTCTTTTTTCTTATTTTTAGCGTAGGTTTTAGACTAGCACAACTTTCACTTTTACTTTTCACATGAACTGAAGAAAACAAAATATTGTAACTTTTTTAATCCTTCATAATTTTGTGTCCGCCATTACCGACTTTGATTTCGCGTACTCCCAACTGGTCCTTCGCGTACCCCTAGGGGTACGCGTACCACAGGTTGAGAACCTCTGGCTTAGATGAATAAAAATGTGGTCTTCTTATGTTAATTGTACATCTGTGCCCAATTTTGGTTTCAATCAGTTGAAAAAAAAGGCGTGCAAATTGCATATTCGGTTTCATCACCATTCTACGACGCAAAAAACGGCACCTGTGTTAGGGAATCGTCCATGTTACTGCCGCTCGATGTATCTTTCCCCAACCGCTTTTGGGCGGATGCGAGAAAGTTTTGGGGAGACCACTCCCGCTGGTTCTAGACAGAATAAATAATATAGGGAACTTTAACTCCTATGAAATACTACCGCCATCTATTCCAGGTAATATAAATGTAAGTATATCTTTATAAATAAAACGCTTTTGTGGATGCAAAATCGGGCTGAATTTCATAATCGTCGTTTGGCAATAGCTCGCAAGTTTCGATTGTTTACTTTCGGATCGGCGGATAGTTTGATTTGATCGGAGGTAACGAAATTTTTGCAAAATGAGTTTAAGTCGGCCAGTTTCGATTATAAATGGCGAGGAAATTTGGTCGACCTGATCTATTTGCAACCCGACATGGGTAGATATTTTAAATGTGCTGGAAGAGCAAAAACGCCCAGAAGATAGACCAGATATAGTTGTACGTGTTTTTAAAATGAAATTGACTGAACTTTTAGATGTATATTTATTGTATGTGAGTGCAGAGCTACCAGATCCTATTGCAGATCCGACACTTTTTCAAATCATAACTAGATGTAAGATTCATGGTCCATGTGGAACTTTAAACCCAAACACAATATATCCAAAGCAATATCCAAAAGAGTTCAGAGAAAAAACAGAAGAGAATGTAAATGAATATCCCATGTATCAAAGAAAGTGTACAGAATCTGTAAGAGTCGGTAGGCGTGATTTGGATAACCGATGGGTTGTGCCTTATAACCCTTGGCTCTCAAAAAAATTCAATGCTCCCATTAATGTAGAAGTATGCGTTTCTATAAAAAGTGTAAAATATCTATATAAATGTGTGTATAAAGGGCATGATGCAGCATCAATAAGATTTGACAATGAAAACACCCTAGATCATGATGAGATTTTATCCTTTCTAGATGGGAGGTATATTAGTGCACCAGCAGCTATGTGGCGCTTGAATGAATTCAATTTATCTGAAAAGTCTCACACTGTTGTGCGATTAGCTGTTCATTTGCCAGTTCAACAGGCAGTTTATCAAGATGGACAAGAAGAGGAAGCTGTTGCAACACTTACTGCAGGGTTTGCGCTGAACAAGAATGATTAAGATTCTCATAATTATTTATATACAGATATTCCTCATTATTATACTTTTAATAAAAGTGCAATGAAATGGCAAAAGCGGCAACGAGGAGGTGAACAGGCTATTGGAAGAATGCCTGTGGTTAACATCCAAGATTCTGGAAGGTATTTATTTACGTTTATTGCTTTTAAGAAGGTTGGGGGTTGTAAGTTTTGATGATTTAAAAACTGTTGATGGAATTGTCTGCAATACTTTTCAGCAGGCATGTAAAATGCAAGGATTACTTGAGGGAGATCAACATTGCTACGATACATTAAATGAAGCAATACAAACTCGAGCACCATTTCAGTTAAGATTATTGTGTGCTACAATTTGTGGTTTCGGGGAAGTCAATGATATTCCAGAACTGTGGTTTTCGATACAAAGATGCCCTTAGTGAAGATTTTGTTCGGCGGTATTCTGAAGATAGTGGACCTTAATATGCACTTGCAGAAATTGAAGAGTTTCTTAAGTATTATAATTTAAATCTTAAAAAACTGAAATTACCTACTATTCATCGGCCAGATGTCCTTTCAAATTTTTTAAGTAATTAATTAATATTTTAAAATGTATATAAATTGTTTAAGAGAATTCTGAGACATCAAATGCAATTATTATTTGAAATGTATTTTTTCATTCTTCTTACACTTATTATTTTCTTAGTTGTATTCAGTTGCTTATTGAATTTGCTTTCCTGGTGTTTTCATTATATAAAAAAACGGACCTTTTTAGGGCAAAAAAATTTTATTCTGTCTTGATTAAGGTGAAAGCAACCTTAATCTGTTTATTAATAATATTAAATTTAATTTGTTTTTAGAATTAATTTTTATATTAATTATATTTGTTTTAATTTTGCAACTCTTATTTATTAGTTTTTTATGCACTTTCATAATTTTCTTTGTGAGTTTTATTTGAAGAAAAATATCTTTTTCGAAACTAACAAATTTTATTCTGTTCTGATTTAATTTGGATCAGAAGCAAATAAATATATATATATATATATATGTGTGTGTGTGTGTGTGTGTGTGTGATATTTTAATTTTTTAACTTTCCTAAATAATCTTAACGATACCTCATTTTAAATACTTCTACTTTCATCATATTTAACGCACTACAACTTTCTTTTCAAATCACGAGTTTCAAGGGGAATTCCCTCTTCTGGGTACTTAAGCGTTCTGCGCATTCATTTCTGCCCTTTTTCACGCCGGCATGTAAGCTTTCAACAACAACGCGCCGCTCGGGCGTAAACTTCTGAAATCTGGTCATAGAGCTGCAAATAAATTAAATACTTTAATTATGAAGAATAATGCCTAAATAAAAGAAGATTTAAACAAATATCGTCTCTTCCATGATGAAAATGGACTGCCTTTCACCTTGATCTTACATATATATATATATATATAGTAGCTGTGCTAGGACACACAGTGTCTTCATTGTAGAGAGCAGGGTTAGCCTAGCAAACTAGAGCCGTCTAGAAATCAAGACCGATGACAACATTTTTTTGGCGACTGTGACGTCACAGCCGCTGGGTAGGCATTCAATATTTCGCTGACGCATCGTCTCGTTTATTATTAATGTCCGATAAAAGAATGATTTCAATTTATTTATTGTTATAAGAGAGCAGGTTTTCAGATGAATGGCTACAGCCAGATATTACCTTGCTTTGAATCTGATTTAAAAACTGCTTACGGCAGAACGACGTTACGATGTATGCAGATACGACAAGTTACGGAGGGTTGTTTTAATCCTTTAATAAATGTTATTTTAGTATTTAAAATAGCCTTATTCATGTCTAACTTAAGCAGTTAAATACACAAGAAGCTAACATGCAAAAAATAGGGAACCTTACTTCCTGGTATACCCTCGTATGAAAACTACGTCCTTTGTTTCGAGGGCACGGTGGCCTAGTGGCAAGGTCTCGGCTTCGGACCCGGAGGGCTCCAGGTTCGAAACCCTATTCCACTGAAAATCCGTCGTGTATTGGGCCCGTTGCACGCTAAATCATACGTAGGGGGCGAAACGCCCTCCCACTGGTGTGGCACAACCCATACTGCAAGACCGGGAGAGGACCAGCGGGGAGATAGCCCCCCACACACACACACCAGCATGCGGAGGACGGGAATTTAACCCTCCAGCCGTTAGGCTTTGAAATTGCTAAGCTTAACGAAATTGTCACGTTAAAAGAGAAGGTTATTCTTCAAGTTGTGAGGTTTCGGACAAAAGAATTTCAACCCCCTTTTGTGGTCATTTTCGCGCCGTAGGGGGTCTATAAGACCCGTTATCGTTCAGCAGTGACAGATGACTTCTAACCTCGACTCTTTGTGACAGAATCCTTTGTTAGAAGACCCTTCTTTGAGCATACTCAGAAAAGTTGGTCAAACTGACCCTTCGCTGACCACAGATACTCCCTCTCATTATGTCGCCGCGTGAGACCTGGGGGGAAGAGAAAAACTTGTAGAAGGAAAATCTCGGGTCTGACACTTATATGGAACTTTTCTTTCCCGAGACAGTCTCGGGTCTGCCGTTATGAGAGGAAAAAAGTTCACTCAGATATCTCCGGCCTGACGCTAGGAGGGTTAAACGATGCAGGCATGGTCCGGACAGGGGCAATACTTTTGAATGCATGAAAGCTGGGAGTATAAACATGGCTCGACCCACCTCGGTGGGCAGAGAATAGCTTAATTTTCTTGTACTCAACCACCAAGTGTGGCGAATGATGCTCAGAAAATAAAGAATGACAAAATGAAGGCTCTTTTCTTTTCATATCTATACTTATAAAAGGCAATGTTTGTGTGTGTGTCTGCGTGCGATGTCCAGACGAATCTATCGCACTTAGAAGCTTGAAATTTGGCACACAGGTAGTCTTAATGGTGATTCAATGCACCTTGAAGCCGAAATTTTAAAATTTAATCTAGAAAATTTTTTATTTAACGTTTTGTGTCGTTTTGGGTGATTTTTCGCACTCATTTCTCAATAGCATGGTTTCGGATAACTGTAGGACAAAAATAGATACACCATCGGAAAGAGCATGCGATTTACGTTCTAATTAAGTTAATTTTGAATTTCTAACGTAATTTACTGAATTTTGAAAAATAGTCACTTTTATGGTAATTTTTAATAAAGATTTCTTTAAATTATCGCATCCGACGTTCTAACATCTCTATAATTTTCATTTTTTTTCAGCCTACAAATGGAACGTTTATGTCGGATTTAAAACAAGAACTATTAAAATATCTTTTTCGTTTTCTAAAAATTAATTTTTCCCTGATCGGTTCAAACAGTTTTTTCGTAACGAGATTTAACAGCGAGAGCTCCTCCGGACCATCCCACAATGCATTGTTGCAACGTGACCTTCTTCGCGGCAGGTGACGTCATTCGCAAAGAAAAATAAGCGGGAATATCAATAATGTGTATTTTTTGTTTTGATTTTGTTTTCTAAACTTTTTGGTGCCATTGTGGGCACTTTTTTCACCCACTTTTTTGAAGTCCTGATTCCACGGGCAACGCCGTGCGCGTACTGCTAGTAAAATATAAAAACAT